>JAPMOR010069744.1:86250-101176 GCA_026543865.1 Argiope aurantia | reverse complement strand
TTATTACTAATTTTGTATAGTATTAAACTCAGAAATATGGTTAAAGTATGTCTACACCATGTTTTTCTAAAAAAGTTCCCCGAATGTGTTCGGATACCTTAAATTATTATATTTGTGATCATAAAACCGAACGACTCAATAAAAGATATACGGTTATTTTATACTGTGATCAAAAATACTTTTCTCTACAGAAGAACCTATGACAGCAGCCATCATAAATTCGATTTAGAAATTTTATGATGTCCTTATCGTCGTAAAATGTAAATGTTTTGGCTCGAAGTGAAATACTATCCACACATTGCGTGAAAAGAGTAATGATTTTACAGTATCCTCTCACTTTTGTGCTGACCTAATACATTTTTTTTCTTCTTCGATAAGTTACGAACTCGGTGTAAAATAGACTATTAAAGGCAGAGTGATCTAAAAATTTAGAGATGACAAATATTATACAGATGTTTCTATTTTCGTATTAGATCATTCCGCCCTGACTTCAGTTTTAAAATCCCCCATTATTATTTGGCATGCAATTGATGGGATTATTCAGACTTACAGAAGCCGGCGTCCTGGCATAGGGCTAGCGAATCTTCCCCATGTTCTGAGCTTCCCGAGTTCGAGTCTCTGCTTGGACATGGTTGTTCATCTGTGCTCTATGTGTGAATGTGTCCACCTGTAAAAAGGGGTTGTGCAAGCGAATTTGATGCATGAAGTAGCTAAGTCGTACTCTTGGCCCAAGTTGGCGCACGTTCCTGGGGGAAAAAAAAAAGGAGACGCTCCCTTGGCTTAAATCGCTGACAGATATGTTCGTAGGCTTGTAAAGTGCCATAAGTAACAAAAAAAAAAACCCCTCAAAAATATTTTTTAATGTAATTTTATTTGCAGCAATTTAATGAAAAGAATACGGCGAAACAAGTTCATGAAATATTTTTAACCACATGAGATTACTTGAGATCGTTTCAAATTTGGTAAAGGTGCTTGCATCTTGCTATCGTTTTGAATTGGTGTGTATTATATTGCAGTCAAAATTCACGTGAAAAATAAAAAGTGGTAACGAAACAGACACTTTGAATAAGTTGTCTGTACAAGTGGTAACGAAACTGACACTTTGAATAAGTATATATCACTGGGCCCCTTATATCTCTGAATTCTTGAAGAAAATTTTTTTTTTATCGATTTTAATTTAATATTTATATAAGTAGTTTTAAATAGTAATTTTTGAGAAACCAAAATAACAAAACGATTAATTGCAGATCACACTTTAAATCTTAGTTTCGATATATCGCATATAAAAATTGCACAACTAAAATTTAAAAATACTTTTAGGTAAAATAGAAAAAGAAGTTGACAAAACCTTCGGAATGTAATCTAAATAATATTTAATAATAGGTTCGGATATTTCTTAAACTTATAAAGTCCGCTGCCTTCTTTTTTAGAATTATAAAAATAACATAAAATAAAAGTTGCAAAAGATAATTAATTTTATTTGTTGTTGCTTATACACATTGATTTGAACACCAATTCCAACCAAGTGCTTTCAGGGAAAGAGGGATGATGCTCAGGTCTGTTAGGCTTTTGAGGATAAGGACACCTGAGCGTCCGAGAGCAGATGTCTGATTTTAGTTCGTATGAAGATGACACACACCCACACTCGCTTGCACAACCCCTTTTTACAGAGTGGCTCTTTCATACACCTCACAGATAGAACACATGATAAGGAACAACCATGCCGGTACCAGGAATCGAACTTAAGACACCTAGATGATCGTGAAGACGTTCTACCCTTAGGCCAGGACGCCAGCAATATATTTGTTACTAGAATGATGTTTCACTATTTATTTAAACAAGAATAAATTTCATTTTGAATAAATTTGATAGTACATCTTTTAAAATTAAATGAAATCCCCAAAACAAACAACTTTAAAAATACCATAGGAAAAAAAAAAAAAACAATTCTCGAAAGTACGGAATCTCCTAAAATTGTAGGCCCTCTAGAAAATCCCGCCCTCAAACTTATAACAAATTTGAATTATATATGCCAAATAACAAGGGAAATTGTTTTTCATAAAAATTAGCATTGCTACTGAGGATATACCAGGACATAAAAGATGTTTAATGCCGCAAAAACTCCCATCGAAAGGCACCTCAGAAAAGAGGATGAAAAGTTTCCGGTATGGTGGTTAGTCGCCATTCAGGTGGATACAGAAATGGTGAGGGTTGCGTTCTTCCATCGATGACGGTACGTACTTCCCACAGGAAGGTTTGTACCGTGGACTGTGTTGACCCATAGGACTCAATCGTTGTTCCAGCTAGTGTTGTTGTCGTGGCGACCAGGTCATTCAGATTTTTCCTTGTGCCTGCAGGTGGGTCGGAGTAGCCGGTTAAGATTAAGGTTAATGCTGTTAAAAGTGTGGTTTCTAATTTATTGTAATTGTAAGTTATGTTATCATTCAGTTTTGATTCATGACAAAAATAATATCAATTTCATTCACATTCTTTCTGTGTAAATGGTCCCTTTTTGTGTTTATTTGCTCCTAAGTTATGAAGATGAGAAGATGTCATGAAGAAAGATGAGATGGTGTTATCACCTCTACATATGACAGGATGTGCCTCTTATGGGAGTGGTTGCACCGTGGTCGGTGATGGCGTTTAGGATTCAATATTAGTATCACTAATGATGTCGCAGAGTTCCGGTCAATCAGAATTTTCAGTGTGCTTTAGAGCCTGGTTGGAGTAATCGTTTGTCATTATCTATATTTGCTTACGATCTATTAATTTCATATCATTGTCTTAAATATTCAACAGTCCACCTGAAACTGATTCCATTTTATTGAGGTTGTAAAGACTAAGATAATTTTTAGGAAACAGTTTAAAAGAAAAAAAAGTAACGAGAGAAGATAAGTACTTCTACCTTTAGTACTCTTTCATGAGAAGTTTTAAATGAATAAAAAATAGTAGAATATGGATATCGCATAGACATTAACATGAAAACACCTAAAATTCCGTTTGGATTTTGATATTACTCTATTCTGATGAATTTCAGCAACACAAGTGGTACACTTCTTTCATTTTAATACCTTTTTAATATTTGAAAAGAAAAAGATCGCGGAGCGTCATCATGGATTTAAATCTGCTTTCAAAATTTCAAAATCGAATAATTACATCTTGAAAGTAGAATATTCTATATACCTTAGAATCAAATCTGAAAGTTTATTCTACGAATATAAAAATTCTTCGAATACTTCATTCCTCTGGATATTATCCTTTCCGAGAATTTTTTCTGGTGTATTGAAACCCTTTCAAAACCGTAGTATAAATGACGAAAGATCGAGCCCCTTTTTTTGTCGGGATTTTATTCGAAAAACCTGCTACATATCTCTAGAATCTTTGTTATGCGCCAACAAATCGTTTCCCACACGTTGGTAGCAAAAGAGTTTCGAACTCTCTCTATATATAAAAGATTTAAATCCATCAGTTGAAGGATTTCCTCTCAAGTTTAAACTGTAGAATATTTTTATTCTGAAAATTTTCTGATGGTTATAGAAAATTCATTATATCCTTTGAAATAAGGTGATATATCCTTCTAGAACTAGAAAAAGATATTCGTTTGATTTTTTACTTTTTTTATTAATAATGTCAATCCTTGTGCACCACAAAGTACAGCACAAGGCTTACAGAAGTAAGAAGAAACAACTACATACATAGATAAAAATATGTGCATATAAAAATAAGGATAAAAACAACAGGAAAAAGTAAACAACAAAGCTAATTAAAAATTGAAGCAGTAAAGGCAATAAAAATGATTTTTTACTTAAAATATAATTTAGACTAGTTCATGAAAAATATGTTGTGTATATTTTGTGAAAAGGAATTTTATAATTTCTTTATTTTAGATTCCTTACTTCCTTATTTCCTTTATTATTTTTAGAGTTCATTTTTTTTAATTTAAAGGAACCTCTAAAAATAAAGCTTTGATCTCTCAAATAACACCCTTAACTTCTAAATTTTTATCGAATTCCCAAGAAATGTCATAGTTTAATGTAAAAAACTTTTATAAAAATAATAACAGTTATAAAAAATGACTTATATAAGTAAAGTAAAAATATATTATTTAATTATAATTAAATAAGAGCTTTTATGGCAGTAGTTTCCAAAACAAATAAGAATTAATTACAGTTCACTTCCGAGTATCTGGTTCGCGACTATGTGGCTTCCGTATTATCCGCCTAGTTTTCTTCTATCGTATTTAAATGAAGATGGCAAAGCATTGCAGAAGCAGTCATCTGTTAAGCACTTTTTCAAAAACTACAGACTGTAAAGTTTTGACTCTTATCTTAGGATTACCTTTTCCTATCTGTGTAATCATTTTTCAGTGAAAAGTAAAACCAGTTTGGGTCAGTTGTTTTAAGAATTAATCATACGACGTACTTTAATGTTTTGTTTGATTCCTGTATTTGAGTTAGGCAGTACAGAATTTATGTTAAAATGTGAACAGTTTATTTAACTTACTTTTTCTCTAATAAATTCTTAAAATGTGCAGTGCACTATATAATTCGGAATGGTTTAAGATAAATGCAGGGTTTAGTACTCAATAAGAAGTGAGAAAATATGTATTAAGTAATACATTTGGTATAAAAAGTTTGTCTTCTGGTACTGGTGAGCAAAGAAATGAGTTCATAGAACCCCAAGGTATCCGGCGTTTTTGTTATTCGGTCTGCCCTTCCGCTACATTAGGCCGGATATTCGAGAATGTAATGTACATGTATCGAAACATAGCTTCTTACTTAAGATATTATCTGAGAATGTTTTTTTATTCTTTTATATTATCATCTACTTTCTTCTCTTTATCTCGGTCTCTATTCTGCGCTGTCCATATATTACTTTGGTGATTTCATCTCAAATTCCAATTCTGAATTCAACACATTTTTAGCATATTAATGATTTATTTCAAATTAATATCATTTTATTTTATTAGTTTCGTGGACAGGTATTTGTTTTTATTTATCTGTTAGGAATCTAAATTGCCCGTCCATATTTGAATACAATATTATTCGAACTGATTATTATAAATAATTTAATAACAAAGTGAAGGTAATAAAACATTTAGGAACCTTATCAATTATATTTGACAACAGTTAGTATTGTTCTAAAATGCTATGATTCAAGGAACTTTATTTTTTGCACATTTATTGATCTGACAATTAGGAAATTCGCTTTGTTTTAAGCTCCCTCTCAGTCTTGCGATTGACTTTGTCAAACCTTTTAGAACATGTTGCAAGAATTGCATATAAATCATTAAATTAAATGATTATATATAAATCATTAAATTAAATGATTGCATATAAATCATTAAATTGCAAATAACACACATTGCAGATAAATCATTAAAAAAAATAAAGAAAATAAATAAACCTGAAAAATATTAATATAGATTGTCTCCTTTTGAACTCTTGTTTCTCAAACCGCTGTTCTTTTTGTACTTACCACAGGAATGTTTTGACGATGGATTTTGCTAATAATTCTGGAGTTTATTGCAAGAATTTTGAACTACACCTAAAATATTAAAAAAATGAAACTGAAATTAAATAAACATGAAATGTCTCCAAAAGTCGGAACTCTATATTTCAAAGAATTTTCATGTATTATATCGTCCTTAGTGTAGCATAAAAAGATAATTTTATTATTATGTTTATCTGTCCTCGGCCTGCCATGGCTCATCTGAACAAATGAACTTTAATTGATTCTTTTCTAGTATCTATCAACTGTTAATGGAGTGCAGAATATTGCTTTCATGACTCATTTTCTGTTCTAAAAAACGATAACATGGCAATATGTGTTACCCACATCACATTTATTTTAATATTTAGAAGGCATAATTTTTTCCCTGGAGCTCGATACGGATGGAGACATTTTCCATTATCTGTGGAACTAGGATCGATGTCAAATGGTCTCCTAATATAGATGTAAATTTGCCGTAAAAAGCAAGATATTTCAACAGTCAACGAAATTTGGAAGTCAAAGATCTTGCTACCCCCTATTTCGCTATTCCGCTATGTCTATGAAATTCAAATGCGGGAAGGGAAGGAGGAAAATAGAAAAGAAAGATCGGGAAAAGTTCACAATCAGCATCTGAATAAACTATTTCAAATCTCCGGAAAGTAAATGTAGATTCCAATTTGCAATTCCTACCACTGCAAACAGCGAAATTTCATATCAGCGCGAGCGACCATCGACATTACCTCTGTTCTTTAAATTGAACTGCTCCGAATTTTTTCCCCGCCTATTTTTACCCTTTTCGTTCTGTATGAAAAAAAAAAAAACTTCTACTAAGAATTCTAATAGGGAATTCGGAGGAAAGTCATTCGCTCAACTCTCTGTAAGTTCAACTTCTTTCTCCCAAATCCAATAAAATCAGCAATCGGCTCTTCTGGAAATTTCGTCCGATCAAAATGTCTGCTGATTTTGGAATACTTTTGATGAAGTCCATTTATCATACTCCCCCCTTCTCTCTATCTGTTGAAAGTTAAAATAGTAAGGAACATCAAATAAACTTTCAGATATTTACCACATTGTCCATTGTATTTTTTTTCAGCCGAACGAAAGGTAGCTACTTTTAACATTTATTTTTATTTATTTTATTTATCTCAATTTAATTTCATGTTTGCAAAAAAAAAAAAAAAAAATACAGTTTTGAAAACAATTGTGCATTTAGAGTTCTGTTTAACTAGACATTTAAAATTTTGCACATTTGAAAATTTTAAATAATAGATCACAAAAGATTTTCAGAGCACTAATGGAAATATGTTTTTTTAAAACAATTTTTATAAAACTAAACCATTTATCTGAAAATAAGTAAAGAAATAAAAACATATCAGAAAAAAAACAAATGCAACATCTTTATAGATCCAAGAACTAAGGAGTTTGAGATATGTGCAGCTTTATAATTCAATAACTTGATTATAAAATCCAAATAATGTAGTTAAATATGTTATGAAAACAATCATAATAATGTATATTTCAAAAAATCCGCTTCTTCAGAACTCTTCTTTTAAAGAGATAACAATTCAAATGTTTTAAATTTGCTACTAAGAAAACTAACCACTATTCCTCACTGTATACATATTTAATTGTATTTGAAGTTTAGAAGAATTTATTGCATGTTTAATTTTACTAGATTCGAAAAATTGGGGTCCCTTTGTTAGAACTTGTACCCTTTATCCTAAAATTTTAGTTTACACTATCGATAATTAATTATTTTGATGAATTGCATGCATTCCTTAGAAAATTTGTTTGTTTTATCCAGATTTTGTGCTACATTTCTTTCAATGGAAGCTTATTTCAATGAATACAATATATATATATATATTAATGTGAGAGAAAAATCAAAAACCATAATTTCCATTGGAGTTATGTGAGATTTTAAACATTATTTTACAATATCAAAACTTGCTTTCAAAATCTCCAACCCTTCTGCTATTTTATAATGTATGTTATTTTTTTGTTTATATAAAAATGAAAGTGTTTATATTTTTGATATTCGGTATTTTTGGCTCACAAATGTGATTAATTTCTAGAATTTTTTAGCTTTTTTTAATAAATTATAATGATTTGTTATGTAATATGAAGTGGAGTCTAATTGTGTGAGAAAAAAATACAGAGAAATGTTATCAATGTACCTTTTAATACATAAAAAATAGAAAAAAAAAGACAAGCATTAAAAGTTAAAAAAAATGTTATGTGTGAATATATCAGTCGTATGTTCTATTCATGAAAAGATTATTATGGAAGCAAGAAAAATTTTTCGAAGCATCAATATCCGAAATAAATTCGTCTGCTAAGTAGAGCATGGCTTTGGTTTTTTTTAATGATTGAACAGCTTTACTTCGACTATGGACCAGAAAACTTTACTGTTAAGTTATAAGTCTATCACCGATTTGGATAAATTTATTTTAAACATGAATAAAAATGACATTTTGACTTAAATCTGAGCACTTGATATTGAAAAAACAACAATTCAAACTCAAGAGATCTAATAGAAAAAAAATATCCCAAGAACTATTTATATAACAAATTTAATGGATTGTAACCTTTGCATCCTCAACTCAAATATCATACAAATATTTCCCAGAATTTAAGGAGACATTAAATAAAATTGATGTTAGATTATTACTTTGATCAATTAGTCACTTTTCTTATTAATTATCTTTTATTTATATTATTATCCTATCATTATTTACTTTAACTAAGATTCATTTTATATTTACTTTCATTTTTCTTATTTATTTATCTTAAACTTGTATTAGAATTATTTTTCATTAGTAAATTAAAGACACAGCACGGAAATTTGCCAGTCTTTGCCAAATCATACTAGACATTAGAAAACTCACAAAGCATGAATTAAAGAATACAGTTAATTAGTTAGTATATTTGACAATTTATTGTCTTTTAAAAAAAAATTACAGTTTGTAACTGTAATTTTTTCTACTGTATTCTTTAAATTAATTTTTTTATATCTTGTGTCTGTTTTATTACATTTTATATAATTATTTCCATTATTAACTTTTGGCATTTTTTTATTCTTACGCACTCCGGATTTACTCGACGACATTCAGACTACATTAAGCATTCTGTTATGAATAAAATGACAAGACTGCATTATGCATAAAATGCCAAGACTTCATCAAGATGTTGCATTCCTAGATGTGGTTGATAATTTTGCTGCTGAGGGACGGTATTTTTTTCTTGGGGGGCGGGGGAATTTATTTTGGGAGCTTCAAAAGTAAACATATAACGTTTTTTTCACCCTTTGAACCTTAATATTAATTATGAATTTCATGCACTTTTCATATTCTAAATTCTGTTATAATTGTCGATTTCATTTAGTAGCTCCAAGTAGATTAGGTTTTATATTTTATTGATACTGATTTGAATTATAAGATACGGCGATTCTAACTGTATCCGTTTGATTTATTTTATTTTTGAGGACTTTCGCTTAATTGCTTATCCACCTATCAGCTTTGGATTTTTTGGGTTTATCTGTCTTGAATATTGTGACATACTGCATAGCTTCACTTCGATTAATACCATTTGGAGATCCACGAAGCCTTCAACATTTTTTTTTACATATAATAAACTCTTCAAATACTATACTGATACTTTTTTCAGTGAAACAACATTTAAAATTTAAATATTTGCATACATTTTTTTAAATTTACACTTTTGCATAATGAGTACTAATCGGCACCTTTAGATATTAATAAATAATCAAAAATAGATTACAAGAAATGTGTTGATGATAAAACATTATTCGATCGAATTAAGGGGTGTTGTAAATACTTTATAAAATTTAAAAAATAACTCTTAAAAACACTGCATTTCTCGGAATAAAATCCAAAATGTTTGAAGAAATGAAACGCTTCAGTTTTAGAATTTTATTGATATTCTTAAATGTTTGAAGTATTTCTTGAATTCATGTTTCCAAACTTTCCTATAAATTCTTTGAAGTGTGATCAATACTTCACATCGCCGCCAGTATTAATTAATCACTCAAATACGAATCCCCTTTGAACTCGTTTACAATTGAAAGCATGTTGACGACTACCCTGAGATAACGATTGACACGAGCAGTGTCATTTGAATTCATTAAGGTGTCCAAACAAAGTCCTTTCAAAAGATGCGAAATTCTGAAAGATGGACTTAGATGCCTTTGATCTGCTTGAAAGCGTTCTTTGTCTTTGTTTTCAAATTGATAAGTAGCTTAAACTTCTAATCCTCTTTCGAGGAGTAATCTGTTAAGTTCATTTGAAAGCGAATTCAATAAGATTTTAGTCTTTCAAAATACTATTATTAAAGTTAACTAAATAAACTTGTTGCCTATTGCATGTTTTGTTTAATAAAGGAATTACAAATAAATAATAATCTAATAATATATTGCTTAAGATTAAAAAAATGTGAACGCACAGTATATATTACAGTACAAATATTACTGAATTATGAATTATAACACAAATATTATTGACCTAGTATCTTTTCTAATGGGCTCAATTTCCTTGATGTCACATTCGCATGACAAACATTTGGGCACATCTAAGTATTTACAGTACACTCTCGAGTATCCATTACGCAACTATCTAGCTTCCATACTATCCGGCCTAGTTTTCTTTTATCATTATTAAATGAGGAAGATAAGGTGTTGCAGAAGCAATCATCTATTAAAGACTTTTTCAAAATCTAAAAACTGTAAGTTTTGACTCTTATCTTAGGGTTACTTTTTCATATCTGTGTAATCATTTATGAGTGAAAAGTAAAATCAGTTTAAGTCAGTTTTCTATGAATTAGGCCTGCGATTTACTGTAATATTTTGTTTGTGTTTCCTGAATTTAAGTTAGGCATTATAGAATTTATGTTAAAATGTGAGCAATTTACAACTTTGAACTTACTTTTTCTCTAACAGATTCATGAAACGTATAGTGCAATATATAACATATATAAACTACCAGTACAGATTCTTTTATTTTCACTCGACACTTTACAGGGAATTGCTTCTGAGATTCATTAGGCTATGGCCACGTTGTCATTTTTCACGGCTTGAGATAAATAAAGGGCTTAGTACTCAATAAGAAAAGAGAAAATACGTATTACGTAATACTTTTGGTATTAAAATTCTCTCTTCTTGTGTTGGTGGGGAAAGAAATGAGTTCATAGAATTCCAGCCTATCCGAATTTTCTGTTATCCACACATTATACTTTTTGTTCGAATACTTTGGAATGTACTGCATTGTTTAAAATCTCTCCTTCTGAAAGCTGCGCAATAGATTTGAAATTAAAAAATCGATGCTCATGATATCTGCTCATTCCTTTGTTCTGATCATTGCGTCACTACATTTTTTTCAAATAGTAAAATTAAAAAAATAATTAATATTGTTGGAAATTGCGTGAATCCGTAAGTATAAAAACTATCTGTGTATTTTCTTCAGTTGACTTTGAAGACTACCTCCCTTTCTTTTTAAAAGATAAATCTTCGTTCTTGTGTGTATATGTTATATTATGGAACAATACATATAAATTCATTTACCATGCAACTTAAAGCAGATTGAAGTAGATAATAAACAAGGGGAAGTGTGAATACCCCTGCAGTCTATCCTTGAAAGGAGGGGGATAGAAGTTTTCTGTTATTTTACACGTTTAAAATCAAAATAAAAGAATAAGATTTGAAAAGGTGAATTAATATTAAGCCCAGGTGTTATTTATACTCCCTGAGACACTGACTTAAAAAAATGTTTGAATCGATTGTGCAAAGATAAATATATTTCTTAATTTCAAATCTGATGTTTGAGTTTCGACTCATCTGGCTAAGCATAACATTTTCTTTTACTTACTAATGTCAATATTGTCAATTTAAAGAATGTTTAGTTAGTCAAAAAAATTTAAAAAATTTTTGGTGGTGTAGCTTTTTTTCCTTGATCAAACATATCTGTCCAAGTACATGATTTAAAGACTCTCGATGGGGGAAATATCTTGAAATCAAAGAGATCCTGAAGCAATTGAGATGAAATAAAAGACTTTTAGCTCCAATATACCAGAACAGAGAAGGATTTAAAATAATAAACTGACCCACATTTGTGTTTTAGTTGAAGGAAATCTAGAAATACTTTTGAAGTTGTCTAGCTCTTGTCAACTAATCATTTCTAAGGCATGCACCAATTTTCTGTTTTTGTTGCTTAATCTAATAGCTTAACATTTACACTTTGATTCATGCTCTTTGAACATAAAATTCTTTATTCTAATAGTTTTCTTTTTAAAAGACTTCATTAATTACTTTGAATAAGTATCTTGAGCCCTTCGTTTGATTCATTAAGATGTAGTTAACTTAAAAGCAAGACCGGAATAATAAATAAGTAAAATTGGCAAATCTGGGTGACTTCAAGACACTTTTTATGGTGTTTTACAGCTTAATTTAATTTTGAGCATTCATTTAATTTACAAAAACAGTTCATTCAGGCTTTTTCAAATAAAATCAAATATCATTTAAATTTTGTAAATTTATTTTAACAGCATTCCTAATTAATTAACTTTTCCAATTTTTTTTGTGCTCTTCTATAAGTCTAAAATAATGTCATTTTTTTATAATTTTGTTGAAAATTATTTTTAGATTTTAAATTTACTATTACGAGACACAAAATCAACTTCTTTGAAAGTGCTCCGATTTTTTTTTTTTGCCTATTTGTCCGAATTTGCTACTTAAAACTATTATGTGGAGATTAAAGCTAAAACCATTAAAAAATACATTCTGATTGTATCAAAATATATTAAAAATATCTAAATATCAATTAAACATATTTGGAAACGGGAAAATGTGAAGGGATATTTCCTAATTATCGCTCTTGGTTTAATTTGGCTTTACTTAAAGGAGTATATGTGGCAAACAAAAAGGAGCAATACCCATTTTTAGAGAATGGATATCATGAAAAAAACTGAGAATCTTATTTTCATGAGAGAATCTGAAGTTGGCCGAGAATGCTTTGTCCATAATATAAAGAAAACCCTCATAATTTGACAGTTTGCTGATAAATGATGTAAAAACATAAAAAAAAGCATTAAAAAGTATTTGGTCTAAATAATATAGTTATTGATAATATATGATTACCTTGTACCTGTAACAGTATGTTATCGACATTAAGTACCAGATTGTATGAGATGAAACAATCTGGTACTTTCATACAAACATTTTACAAGAATTCAACCTAAAACGAACACAATTAATTTAAATAAGAATTAATAATTATTGTGTATTTTTGTCTAATATTCATTACAGCTCATTTAGGAATAGCTTATTAATAACGGCTATCCAAAAGATATATATTATTTTGTATCATTTCTAATCATTTTTTAAACCTAAATCAACAAAAGAGAAGCCAATATTGAAATGGGGAAAATCAGAAATTTTAAAATTTTTATTACAAATTAAAGTTTTTTTTATTATTTTGATATATTTTTAGGCATTGTTTCATTTTACGAGTTGTTTAAAAGTGTTACTATTTATTTGTTTAAAAGTTTTTATTTCATATGAGTAATTTTACCCAACAATTCTTTTTATGCATGAATTTCAATGATTTTCAGATGAATAGATGGTTTTGCATTTTATGATTCTGAATCTGTTTAATATTATTCATATATCAAATTTATACAGTGTTGCATTTTTTTGTTTTAGAAGCAAATAATGTTTAATAAAAAAATTGAAAGAAATTAATACTTTTCTTCTCTTTATGTACAATTTATGAATTATAGACTGAAAACCAAAAGAAGTTAGTAAAAATTTTGAATCGTTACTTTGTACAAAGGTTTCAAAAATTAAAAAATAGCTTTAATAATTGCTTCTTAATATTTTTAAATAATTTTAATATACCTAATATGTTTTATATCCACTAAAAATGTTCAAAAAATGTTAATATTCATTTTTTAAAAAACAAAACTTTTTATTAAAATCATCAAATTCAATGAATTTTTTTTAGATTTCTTTGTATTTTACTATCTAAATAAATGATGGAAATTAATAAAAAATATGAAGTGCAGTGATAACAGATTTTTTTGTAGTTTAATGTTTTATTGTGATTGATACAAGAGTTGTACGAACATATAATGAAACTTGCTATCCAAATAATGAATTAACGGAATTGTTTTTTTACTTTAACCATTTTCTCACTATCCATTCAAAAATGGCAAAAAATTCTCTGAAGGATAAAAGTTTCATAAGAAAAAATACATTATTATGTGGATCCACATTCATTTTCGTATAGTTACACAAAAAGGAAGTAAAATCAATCAATTCAATCAAATCAATATTCTCATTTTCATGCTCCAGGGACGGACTTTTATAAGGATTTTAATGCATCTTTATTATTTATCGATAAAAAGATCTTGTCTATAACAATGTTTTTTTAAAAATAGAAATATTCCTTTTCTTTTGTTGTTTTTTCTGAAACTTTTCTTTTAATAATACAATACTTGCATGATATATTGACTTTTCTAATTATAATTCCTAAAATTCGCTTCAGGGGGTATCATTCGCTGAGGAATTAAAGTATCTGCGAGAGTCAGGAGTTTTTGAGGTGCGGACTTCGTATATCTTCCATGCATTTCATTACCGAATTACGTAATGGTATATTAATTCACTTAAGTAAACTTCAATCGCATTTGGTTGGCTTAGAAGAGCACCAAGGAAGAAATTCAAATCCTGAATTCTCTGAGACTTTGAAAAGCTTCTAACACAACAATACCATTATTCTCATTTTCACTACAATTTTATTTGAAAAATGAAAAAGCATTAATTACAAAACAAGATTGTAGGAAAAACTTGCTCTGAGAACCCGTCTATCACCTTCTAATTATCTGCTGCAGCGGTCGTAGCAGGAAATTTACATCTACTTCTTTCACCTTTGGATGTAAAGGAAGTATTAAGAGAGAGAGAGTTTGAGAAATATCCAAATAAAATGATGACACAAAATTAGTTTCAGAAGATTTAGATAGTCACACGATGTAAAGCATGTATGTGGGAAATGAAGGTTTATTAGTGAACACGGGTATGCTTCGCAATGTTTGGATTGAAATGAAGTACAACACCGATGTTGCCTTATTACTAAGAAAAGTCTTCATTCTGTGTGCAATTCAAAACCTGTTTTCCTTCTTTCATTATTTACAAGGACGTTGCAAGGAATTAGTGCAATTGTTTTGAATTACCAGGCATTTTTAGTTTAGCGTTATCTAATTTAAGAATTAGTATTTAAAAATATTTCAATGAACTTTACTTCAGTTGCTGTTCATCATCTCACTCATCTCATTATAGAAACTGTTGATAGTTTAAGCAACATCAAAAGAAACTCTTCTGGAAACTTTTAAACATTTTAACTAACCCACAGAGGAATAGTGTTATATA
>JAPMOR010069744.1:26732-77337 GCA_026543865.1 Argiope aurantia | reverse complement strand
GCTTTCATCTTTCATTTCTGCGGATAACTTAATATACTGCTTAAGTTGAAAGAAATTCAGATAATATTGAATATCGATAGCTTAAACATTAAAATGCTTATTAAAATTAAATATAACTAAACACTATATTTTTTAAAATCGAGTGAACTTGGGTTATTGAAAGGTTCGAATTTTTACTTGGTTGTGTATCCTCTTATTCAGAATCTTTTTGAGAATTCTCGCCTCTTAAGTACTTGCTTTTTAAGAAATTTGAATAGGAAGTATTAAGCATCGCCAATAAAGAAAAATCAAAATTTATTTAGCTCTGTGGTTGTAACACTGAACAAATTCTATTGAATATATATTTTGCCATTTTGTGGCTACTTGGGAATATTAGAAATTATACATTGCATCTATAGAATATGGGAATATTAATTTTTGGTAGCATTCTACGTTTCGGGCTAATAATTCTCTGCAATTTTCCTATTGATTGACGAATAAGCATGGCTAAGCTTCATTAATTGAATTCATTTTCCTATGACTTTTCAAGCAGTTAAAAAAAATTATGCTTCAGTTTCTTTAACGTCCTATCGAAGAGCAACTAAACATTTGCGGCCAAAGTAATGTAAAGTGTAATGATTTTTTTCAAAGATATTAGTCAAGTTTTTAAACTAATATCTTATTTAGTGCAATTAATGCAGTTTTCATTTAAACCTTAATTCATTCTCCCCGAAATCTTTCTTCTGTTTTGAAACAAATAACCCTTCAAAGAAAGTTTAATTATGTTAAGATGGAACCATATGCATATGTTGCATGCAGTTGAATGCAAGTTCGAAAGCTTATAAAAAATGTGTAATCTTTTTGAAATCCAGCTATTGGATATTATGTAAAATTCATACTTTGATTAAAATTCTAAAGTTAAATTGTAATCACTTTCTCCCCATAATTTGAACTGTAATTATTCAAAGTTTCTTAATCGTTTCTAGATTGTTTTCCTGAACTTGTATACAAAAGCTGTAAATTTGAATGAAAGGAATCCTCTAGAGTTTGGTACTTTATGATTGACATGATAATCAATTTCCAGATAAATTTAAGTGAAAATAATTTAGTTCCTGTTAATGATTGAATTTTGAGAGATCTCCATAAGAATATTAATGAAATTGGTTCTGAAATCGTGTACTTTAGTAGCTTTGTCAATAGTTTCTTTCACCTGTTGTTGATATTTTCGCCAAATAATTTGCTATTGGAAGATTCAATGATATATTTCTTACAGTTTTTAAATAAAGGATTATGCAGAATCTTCAAATTTTGCAATAATATCTTATTTAGGGCAATTCCTAATACCTAAAGAAGTCTTAAATTACCCATGTCGCATACGAATAATTTGTTAGGATGAACTTCCATTACAAGTTCAATGAAGTTCTTTTCTATTAATTTCTCAGATTTCTTTTAATTGGGCTTTAGAATCAAACGTCCATCTTTTGAAAAGGATAAATGTCAATTCAGCAAACCTTAAGAATATTTTTTTTCCAATAGAGAACCATAATTTCTAGATTTTTTATTGTTAATGTGCAATATTTTATGAAAACTATGGTATGAAAAATTCCTGAGGAAATTCTGTGAATTATTAAACATACAATATTGAGTCTGATTCTTCCTAAATAAAATTTGCACTAGAAACGGATTTTTTCAGGTTAGAACACGATACTTCTAAAGAAACTCGATCCTGCAGCATCTCATAAGGTATTACTATTAGACCTTAATGTCAATTAGCATCTTAGGGATTAACATACAATTTTTTCCCGGGAAATGACAAGTAGCTATACCAGATAGAGAAATCCATTTCGGTAAACTAAATATTCAAATTTGGTTCGTTATAGCTTAATTTCGCTATTCTTCCAACTCCCGTTGTGCATGAAAGCACAAACGTAGGTTTAACTGAATAAATAAAACATTGGTTTAGCTGAAACTTGATATGATTCGAGAAACGATAGTTCTTTAAATGTTACATATACTCGGTAATAAAGTAGAATCAACGTAAATGTGTGCGAAACGTTCAATATGGACCGAGATACTTAATACATTACTAGATATATTAATGCGTTTAATATTTAAATATATTAGAAAGAGAATTTCTATTCTGATTCAAGAGATACAAGAACGGAACTCGACTTTCAGCTGTAAATGCTTTTCTTTTTAATGGATATTTTGCCAAATTTCGTTACGTTCTTAATCGCCTTCAAAATCCAATGTTCTTCAAACATGTTGACACTTAATAGAATTTATGAACTCGTTCCACTGTATTCTAAACGATAAGGTAAAGTAATCTCCATGTCTACGTTAAGAATAAACAATTCTTTCATTTTCCAATAAATGAAGCAACATTTTTGCCGTTTGTTGTGGATTCCAACACGCAAGCCAGCATCTAGAATTCTTCTACGAATTCTGCAGAAGACATTGCGCACAAGACAACCTTCACCAAAGCCCTCTACTATTGATAAGTGATCAAGAAGCCGGGAAGATGGCCTTGAATGCTAGGGTTTGTTACCGACTGATTATTTCTGCTGCTACTAAACATTTGCCTCCTGAACTTCGATATTCCTCTATTCTGGATCTTAAGCACAAATTCAAAGCATGAAGGTAGGAGTTTCATTATATTTGTAAAATTAATGTTTCAATGATTATGAAAGCAAAAATATTCCTTTTAAGAAATATTACAATACGAGCTCTTTTTTATTGTAAAATTCAGTGCTATTGTAAAATTGTAAATTATTGTAGAATCTCACTCTGTTACCCACAAAAGTATCATTAAACCAGAGCCCAAAAGCAAGAATGCAGCTTAGATTTTATATGAAGCTTCTATTTTACTACCTAATGATCAAAATTTCTAATTAATCGAATATCTGTTAAATTACACTACATAAATGAAAAGGGAAAACTTTTAAACAGTAAGAGTTAAAACACTAAGATTTATTTCAAATTCAATTTTTTGGGAAACATTTTTATCCTTGATAAAAATAAAATAATTTCCTTTGTTATCAAATTAACTTATTCGCTTTTAATTTGGTGATGAAAATAAGATGGTGAAAGAAATTTTATACTTGATAAACAGCTACAAACTTTTCAGAATTGCCAATTAAATTACCTGGGATTGTACCTCATGATTGCGAATTTTCATGAAAGGAATTTGCTTTTAATTCTGGTTAATCATTTATTTCTAATAAATCTTGGAAATCAATATTTTTACCTTTAGGGTGCTTTTTCTCCATGTAACTTGAGTTCGCATTTTGCTTTCAGCTTATGATACAATTTGCGCTCTCTTATGCTTGCCAATAAGTTCTAGATATTAGTAACGTGCAATTATTACCTGAACATTCATGTTAAATGCGAATCAGAATGCATTAAATGCTCATCAGAATCTCGATTATTTGGGGAGTGGAGCGGGGACAGGACTCCCAAATTTTGACACGATAGGATTATTTTGCACAATAATCGAAAATTAAATATTTGTTCCTAAATAGTATATTGAAATTCAATTCGAAATAATTCAAAGACTATTTTTTTACTACAATCATTTTCATAAGTACAGTAAAGTTCAACGAATTTTTATTTTCGAACGGTTTAAGAGTCTCTACCCTAAATTTATTCATTTTAACCAGCTACCATAGCTATCAGCAATGACAAGAATATCGCAACAGATATCCATGGGTTCTAATTATTGCAAGTATGTAAAAAAAAGTTTAAAACCTGGTCTAAGAATTAATTCTTGACCTTTTCTTCTAGATTCCAGCTTGTAAACCAATATATGGAATATTTCTATGAATTCTACAAAAGAAATTGTGTGGCAGCAGTGGATCGTGATTTGTGGACTTTCCTAAATTGCATGCAATGCAGAAGAAACCGTGAGAAAGTAATTACCCTAATGATAACTGAGCAGATTGCTGGGAGGATGTCCTGTGTTTTTTACGTTTCCTCTCTCTCCATTGACTACATACTTCCACTAAATGACATCTGCTACTTGAACTTGGATATTCTTCTTTGGACATGAAGGACAAATCCAAAGCATGAAGGTAAAATGTTCTTCATATTTAAGATTTTAATGCTTCAATGATGAGGACATTTAAAATATTCTATTTGGAAATAATATCTATCATTCTGATCATTTTGATTTGCATAATCCAAAACTACTCCATGAGCTAATTGAAATATCCCAAACATTTGTTTCCCTCGAAGCATCTTTAAATCGGTGTTGATAAAAAAGCGTACAGTGAAAAAATGTTTTATAAAAGCTCTAAATAATTAAAGCTTAATTTTTTTTAATTAAATTTGGTTTAAACAGTATACTATTTAAAAGGGAGAATCTTTTAATCGGTAAAAGTTGATTTGAAATAAAACAAATTTTTAAATTGTCTGAGAATGTCTTAACATGTTAGATAAGTGTTCATTTTTCATAGAATTAAAATTTAGTTCGGCCTAATTTGGAAACGAAAATAAATGGCGTCTGCATTCATAAATAGGTACTGAACAGGAATTACCTACATGATTGTATTTCTTGGCGAGGTTTTGAAAAATCGGTTTATTGCAAAAACCAAAATTGATAGCATTTGCTTAAAAAAATTTGGAAATCGATAGCAATAATTTCATTTTAGTAATACCTTTTAACTACATGAATTAATCGGATGTTTTCATAGGTTTTGCTCACATTTTTAAATATTGCTTGCATTCCTTTGCGTTTATTAATTGCTAAATATTAATCGCTTTAAGATTATTAGTCATGTAGAACGAAGACAACCGAACCACTAAAATCTTTTATGGTGGCGAAATACTTGGATTAGTTTATTTACGACTCAAGTTTTTAAAATAAGAAATTCGGAGTAAAATTACCTTGAAGATTAGTAGAAACTTGCCTTTGAATTAGTTTCTGTAATTGCTGAAGTCTCAAACGAATTTTATTTTCGAATGATTCACGAATTGCTATTGTCTATTTCTTTTTATGATTATAGTTTACTGTAGCAATATGGAATTAATGACAATAGAATGTAATTTACAATTTTTTTTTTGCAATTGTTTTCCAGGTTTTAGTTGACGTTTGGATGAAAACTTTGATTCCGATAATGACTTATAGGATTTTATATTTAACCCCCTTCAAGTTTTCTCTGGAGCTAGAGAATTGTTACAATATTTGAGTTGCAAGAATATTGCAACTAAGACATCCAAGGGCTCTGCTTATCTCAAGTTTGAGAAACTGTGGTATTTACTATTTTTCATGTTATATTATCTGGTTGCGAATTTTGCTATATTACTTTTTTAAAGATGTTTATCCATAATTTTTTATGCATTATGTAAAATTGGAGAAATCTCGCAGATATTTACCCGAGCCTTTTTAAGGAATACTGTTATTTATTATAATCTAATAGAAATGTACTGTATTATCTATAGTATTTGCAACTAGTACTAATTTATCACTTTAAGTCTACTGGCTAAAAATGAAATGACTGAACCGATAAGCATATTCAGTGCAATTTTAATTTTTTAACGTTCTTTTCGGTATAAATGTTTGTCTTCCCCCTATCCACAGCAAATGATAAATAATGTTACGTAATGAACTGATACATTAGCAACATTTTCTCATTTGGATGACTAAGCAACAAGTTACAGCTAGTAAATTAAGTTTCGCATAAAATCAGTATCTAAAAGAATTGCATCTTTTTTGAGGTCGTCTCATTTGCCCTCTTCACTTCTCATACCTTGTACTGTTCAGCCGTTGATCTGTATCAAGACATCACACTTGATTTGTATCTACAGTTATGATAAACTTTGCCCGATTTGCTTCGGAGTATTTTGTCACCGGCTAATAGTATGCATTTGTTTATGTTGGCCAACATTTAATTTACATTTGTGTTTTGTTTAAGAAAATTAATTGCATTCTCGATATTGGCCCAAAAAGGCAAAATGCCTTCTGACAGTTGGTTTATAAAATCTCAACTCATTGACGTGGTATTCGTTTGAAACTAACTTGAACAACTATGAGTCGGAGCACTTAAATTCAAACCAAAGAACATGATATTTACGAAATCGAAGAAACCTCTTATTGTATAAGTGTTAACCAAAATTCAGCTACTAGTTCAGTTGCTAAGGATTTAACCTTTATAATTGATTGCAGTTTTTAACTTGAAAGCTATTTACAATATATAAATCTGAAAACTATTTACAATATATAAATGAATGAAAACTATTCACGACTCGTTTTCATGTCTTCACAATTCAGTCTTTAAGAATATTCCTTTGATCAGTGACTGTTCAGCTTACAGGAATAAAATTGAATAAATTAAGGTCAGGTGCATAAATTGATGTACCATTGACTGAAATATATAGCAAATCTTACCGAAAAGACTGAAAATTATGTTCCTAAATTTTATGCAAAAATCGTAAATTAGAATTTGTTAGTGTAAAGGCTATATATTAATCAAACATGAACTAAAAACTATGTTAAGAGAACATAAAATACAAAAATTCAATGAAGCTAGTTTTTATAGTTCGTATAAGGCTTGAATTATTTTGAAGACATTCGTTAAAATTCTGGAGCTCTGTCTTTTCTTAATTTTTAATGTAACTATGTTTCAAACACATTACTTTACTTTCTCTGGTAGAAACTGCTTGTTAGTACCAATATTTTTTTTGGACAACTGTTGAAATATTTTAATAAAGGGATTTTAAACAAATTCATATTTGAAACTTAAAAATATCTTGCATATGAAATATTCTTTAAAAATGAGTTAAAAAAATTGAGTATGATTTGCGTTTTGCACCTTTAAGATTTAAAGCTTTTAAGAGTGGAAATAAGTGCAAATATTTTTATATATGCTTTGATATTCTTAGTAATGGAAATGTGTATTTCTAATATATTGGTTTCAGTAGTATATAATCAGAATTGTTAAGTTTTAAGAAATATTTGATTCAAAATCTTGTTTTAATTGCGAACAGTTGATGGTTCTTTTAAACATCTTAAGAATATTTTATGGATTTTATCGCTTGAAGGAATGACATCCTAAAATTGATATTCTTCCATAATGTATCTTGTTCAAATGTTTTTCGAAACCATAAGGCTTTTTTAACGAATGAAGTAAGATATGTAAAGTTTTATGAATATTCAGAAGTGTATTTTGTAGAAATATTAAAGTAACTTAGTTAAAAGTTCAATAATTTTTAAAAAGAAAATTGGAAGTAAAAATTAATGCATTTTTGAGAATTTGTTTTAGTCGCTAAGTATAAAAAAACAAATCAAACATCAGTAGAAGGTAATCCATGCCAGTTTTATGGAATTACTTGAAAAAATTATTTGAAAAAGCCTTGGAATAAAAATTTTAAATTTTGGGATTTACTGTATAAAGTCCTTTTTTAATTTTTTTATGCAGCTGAAGTATTTTGTATAAAATAATTAATATTTATCATTTAGAATTATTAAGAGTAACATTGTGCCCCCTAATTTTTTTATAATTTTTGATTGTATAAATTATATTGTTTACTTTTAATATTTACTTTGTAAAACAACTAAACATTGTTATTGCAAATCTTTTAGAATTTACTCCAGTTATATTTAGTTACTGGAGTATATTAGTTAAGAAAAAAATTAAATATGCATCGATATTTTTCTTGATGCAGTTTCTGAAATGCATCTTTTAAACTTAAAAATTTAAATCTTTCTTAATCGAGCCTTTTTTTTCACGAACCATTTATTGCATCCTTTTACAAATCTAAATTTTGCTTTCCTATTTAAAATTCTGTAGTTCTTAAAATCTAAATGCACCAGACTTAAAATTTATTCTAAGTCTGTATAATAGATTTGCGCGTCCCTAAAGAAATTTTGATTTTTGAAATGTTTATTAGGACAACTTTGTCCCTTCAAGAGATGAAGGATTGGCTCGGCCGGCCAGCCAATCAATCCTCTCAATTTTCGAACTATTTGATCGCCATGCCTGATCACCATGGAGATCAATGGTTTTTAAGACAGGGCGCGTTTACAAAAATGATAAAAAAACATGCAAAAAGAATTTAATTACTGATAATGTTCTAAAATACTAACTTAAGAAATTACTGAACGGATGCGATAAATGTCTTTCAGCTTAATTTACTTTCCTTGAATCTTCCCTCAATTTTCAATATAATTATATTAAGATCAGATTGTCTGCTAAATACATCGTAGGAACTATTCTTCTATTGATTTATTAGCTTATGAAGTTGCTTTATGATACAGCGAATAATGTATTCTCAAATCTTGAAACTCATAATATTTTCATAGCAATCTGTATCAACACTTATCAGCTTTTCTTAATGTGTTGTGCCTTAAACGCATGTAGCATTAATTTTTATGAACTCAAAGGATTTTTTGCTTATTTTATGTGCCTCAAATTTTGCATTTATCGAATCTTTTGTATTTATAAAAAAAAATGAAGGTTCTTACTTTCCGATGCTAATATTTGCATTATATTTTGTCTTGCCTTTGAACCACTCTCTAAACAAATTTTTATTTCTTTTGTATAAATTCATTATTTTTGTAATGTCATTTATGTAAATTTTTGTACATAATCATCGTCAATAAAATTGATTATTTTTCAATTTCTTAGTGAATTCAATTAGTAGATAAGCCAGTTTATATAAACCTTTCTGATGTGCTAGTTGGAATGCATTTATTTAAAAGTTAATGTATAATGTAGTCTGTCTTCCTTTACAAGACGGTTATATTGGATAGTATATGTTACAAAGCCTTGCGAATACAGTTCAAATATTGCCTTCCTTCTCGGTGCTTTTTTAGCCTCGGGAATATAGAATAACTTCATTAAAACATTTAAATTATTGTAATGGATTATGTTAATGCATAATATTCTGACAGAATTATTGTGTTCCTTTAACTATAGGTATACAGCTAACTATTCTGACTTGCTGCTTAGATAACTTCAATTAAGTTTCTTGCGGCTTTGCTACATTTTTTCATATTGCTGCTTCGTCACAAATTATTCATTATTGCTGCCTTTTTAGTGAATTTCCTTCTATAGCTTTTTTTCATTTTAGAAAAATTTGGTTTTCACATGGATTGCATCACAGAAATTCGTACTTGAACCATGTTCTTCTCATTGCTTTCCGTTGTTGGGAAGTATAAAATTTCAAAGATAATCCTTATCAGCTAAGGATGACAAGATTTCTTTTCATGAAAATAATAAAATAAATTAGATATATGAAATATTTCGAAGCGTAACTTTTCTGTGGAGAATTTTAATCTTTTCAAACACGGCTTTTTTTAAAGCGGTAATCAAATACCCTGTGAGTTTTAAGAATGAGGGAAATATTTTCCTAACAATCGTTTTCACTGAAATAAGTCTACAACTGTAAAGCAAAAAATAGAGGGAAAAATACTGCACTATTTTGAAGCTTCCAAATAAGATTTTCTCACTAATGATAAAAAAAACTCTTCGAATTAGCGCAAAAAAACAACGAATTTAAGTTTTAAATTCATGTAAACAGTATTAATGTCTCTGTAAATATCTTTGATATTTGAGTGGGAAACGGGATTTCTTATTCTAAATGTTATACCTGTACGAATCTAAATTATAAATTTTAATATAAAATTCAAAATTATTAAATTTCATTTCAGGAAAAATCTTTTAAATGAAATTTCAGAAATTTTATTTCCAGGAAATTAACATCGATGTCGTCGTAGGCTCAGAGGGGGAAACAAAAGATCCTAGGAAGCTGATTGTTCTGGTTAATTGAAAATCCGCCATGTCAATGGCGCTCATTAAGAGCGTCTTCTGTTCTTTCACTATTATTCAAATAGAAAAATAGATTATAAAAATATAGTATAGCTGAATAAAAATTTTCAAGAGATGGAAAAATTCGTATAAAATGGAATTCAGATAATTTAATAAACTTTTTTACTGTTTTTTAAAAGTAAATTTTTCAGAAATAAAAAAAAAATTAAGAACCAACTAGGATTTTTAGAATAAGATTGGTAACTTTTAATATTTTTAAAATTTAACTTGAATGAAACATTGCATGGGATTTTGGATTGGAAAAGATTGATTTTCCACGTTAAAAAAATATATTTTATTGATAAGGGATATTTTTTATACGACACATTTTTGTTTTGGAGGGATAGCTTAATTTTTGATAATGCTAAGACTTGAAAGATATTTATCATGGTAGTGGCGGATTTACAGTGGATATGAGAAGAGCGGCGCCTTTGTTAAAAATCGTCGTGGAAACAATGCATCATCCTAGTTACCACCAGTATTTTCATCCTATGGAAGTAATCCGCCATTAAGCATGTTATAAGCTGCATCATCACGAAAAATTTAAATGTTCAAGAAACGTTTAACTTCTTAAGCACTGTCTTAATTTTATTGAAATCTCTGAAATTTAATCAAACTATTTTTAAAAAGAAAACGTTTAGTTTACAAAATTTTAACAAATAAAGCGATACTGAGTGGCTTTCATATTTTTGCTATTTACACTTGGGACACTAACAGATTCCGCACAAATCAAATTATAGTGTATAGATACAAAATTTAACTCTAATTTTCAAAATGTAAAAATGTGAAGGTTCAAAGTTTGGGCCAAATTGGTTAATCGGTTAATTTCTTACTTTATGGATTGCAACTTTACCAGAGGAAGTTGCATTTCCCCATTACTTTCTACTAATAATGATGAACGCGTTGGCGCTCTACAGATCAGACTGTTGGACCTACAGTTACGAAAGTTGTACAGTTTTACCCTCCAGGGTATACATATGCCACATGCATTGGAACGAATTTTTTGAAATTTTAATTAAAAATAAAAACGAATCGCATCGTTTCTTTCACGATTATTTTCGAGAGCTTATTATATACAAATGCATTTTGCACCATTTCAAAACTTAAAAATGTTGCATTTTTAATTATATCAATTTCATAATCGTGCGATTTTTTTTGAAGTTAGGTAAAAACAAATATTTTTAATGTGATATTTATATAATCGCATAATAAATATTTAATCGCATTGCCTTTTTTTCTATTGTTGAAATCTTAAGATTTATGTTTGTCTTATAATATACATAATATACTAAAGAGGGAAATTTCAATATATTGAAAATCAATCGACAGACGAGCCACTTAATAACATTTTTAAAGTCGTTATACAATAAGAGTCTTCATTAGAAAGGTTTATATTCATATTTTAGAGCTTATATAAAACAATAAGACTTTAATGTTTGAACATTTAGCGGAGTCATAGACATTAGGTTATATCTAAGCGATTTATTTGATATTAATATTTCCAATGAATAATTGGTCGCTAGAGGCGACGAGTCAATGTAAAGAAAGAAGACTACTTTCCTGGCTGAGAAGACTACTTTACAGGCTCGTAGTATTATCACTATGATAGATTAAATCGTAGCGATTCATCAGATATCTAACCAAATTAAGATTTTAATATGCATTCTTTACATTTTCTGTAACCCAATGCAAGAGTAAAGTAAAATGTAAACACGTTATTCATTTGCTTTCTGCACTGCAAAATGGGAGAAAAAAAATTAAAAGCCGAATCAAAATAAAAGCAATGCAGGCAAGGTTTTTAACTATAACTTTACAGTATGTGGCATTTAAAATTTGAAAATTAAACGATATAGAACATATAGCACTCAATTCCGAGTGAAGTTTAGAAATTTTTAGAGAACTGGGTATCAATACTTTTTCTTAAAGAATTCCATATCACCTTAGAAATAACCGAAAAAATAAAAATTTCGCATTTTTCCTTTACGAAAAATAAATCTATAAGCTAGTAGAACGACATGAAGACCAAATATTGCCATTATTTTTGAAGTACTTACAGTAAAATGCTTATCTCAATGTAGTATTCAATGATGGATTTGTATCTCAATGTCATTTTAATAAAATATTTTTGGAATAAAGACAACGTTTATTTTGAGAATTAAACGGATAAATCAGTATTGAATTATTTTCAAATTAATTTTTATAAACCAAATTATAGAAAACTTGACATAATAAATCTTGCATAATTTTTTAAAATTTCAAATTATAATATCTTTGCACAAAAGTCGAGTCTGTAAGTGCAAAAAAAAAAAAAAAAATGTAATTAATGTGATGAAATACTAGAAAATCTGTTATTAGGTTAATTTCACCCTGTTTTTGGATTTCGGCTTAGTGACATAACATTGTTTCATCACTTACTTATTTTAATATGCTCATCAGTTCCGGGTGAGTGGATGCCGAGAGGTATTAAATGTCGAGAAAGCTACTCCATTACGAAGATCAAATTTTCCGCTAAACATTTCTCATCATAATTTAGTGTTGAGTCATAGTTCTTTCCCTAAGGCATATTTTATTATTGAAGGTGAATAAACTCTTAAAGAATATTTCTATCCACGGAAGGAACCATAATATTTCACACGTCATATCTTAGACTAATATGGAAATTAATTTCCGTCTGGGTGTACTTTGACGCCATATAAGTTACTAAGCAATTTAATTTTGTTGTACGATGGCATAAAATTATTCAATTTAGGTCTATTACAAATATGCGTCGTTTATTAAGTAAATAAGTTTAAAATAATAAAATAAGTTTCACAACTATTCGTTTTGTGACGATAAAGAGAATAATTTAGATCAGCATTATTTTGCTACGAAATTTTGATATGCTCAGTTCTTTTGCCATCATTGCACATACATTGTTTGTGCAATTTTTCAATGATCTTGATGTAATACGTGATAGTATGGACCACAAAGGAAAAATATATAAAATTTATTTGTTCGAATTAACTGTAACCAACCACTTTCCTTTTGTATACTTTTCCTTTCATGTGGAGGATGTGAAACAAATTTACCAAAATTTTATAAATTGCATAAGTCAAATGAATTTCATGTAATATTTTTCTCAAATTTAAATAAGTGAAGTAAAAAAAATGCAAAGTATAAAATAAAAACAAAGAATTTTTTGGGGTGCAAAATGGTTATATTTTGCTTCTGTAATCAAACGGTAGCATTGAAAATTTTCCTGCGTCCCATCGTTATCATATTGGCATTGAAATTGGTTTAATTTACAGTTATTACATATAAAATAATCTTTAAATTTTTTATAATTTATCCAAATTATTTCTAAAATAATCTTTCAATATACGTTTTATTATATCTTACAAGGCATATCAAATTTATTGATTAAGATTCTCTCTACACTTAATTCCAGATGACTTTTATTAAATTTACATTAAGTATCTGCATTTACCTTTCCTGTGTGCTTATTTTATTTATGTAACCGATTTAATCGTTCAGATTGTTTATGCACAAACATTAGATAGTGCGTGAATCTTGCATAAAAAATCTCGCAAATGTTCTTCTTTGACTTCATGTTTACCTTCGAGCTTTGTTCTGAAATATTCCATTAGATTATTGAAAATCGCCTTTATTCTTATTTGCAATGTAAGTGTAAGGATACGATAATGACCGGAAACAACCTTTCTGGAATTTTTATTTCGTTTTCTTGAAGTTTAGCATTGCTTCCTAAATTGGAGCTGAAGTTGAACCATATAGTCCATACTACTCAACCAATATTTGAAAAAAATTGATGAAAATTAAAATGAGTTAAATCATAAAATTTTATTTTTCTTTCTTTAATTCAAATAAATTAGACACAATAGTAGTACTTAATTTGTTTAAGTTAAATAATTTAATTTCTTTTATTCTTACCAGGGCCGAAGAGTCGTTATGCGAAATAACTATTTCCAATTCACACAGAAACTCCCCCCTGAAGAATGACATAAAACAGTTACTCAACGGTTGCCTATCGGAGATTAATGTTAGGGCTACACTTCAATGGATGGTTCATATTTATCAGCAGTTCTTAAAACTAGTAAATGGGTTATTCTACTCATGTTTCCACTAAGTTTTGCACAGAATTCTTGGATTACAAATCGTTTATTTGATCGCTCTTGTTCTTGACAATCATTTTACATCCTAATTTCTATGATAATAAAAACTTTTGTAAAATAGATATAATTAGATTTTACCACTTCTTTTCTACTATTTTTCATAATCCAATGAGACGCTGTGGCTGGTGGTAAGGTCTCGGAAGAGTAAAGTTAGGAAACTAAAGGTTTTCAGGTTCGAGACCCGATTCCTACCAAAGAACTGCCGCATAAGCGAGTTTGGTGCGCATTAAATCCATCGTGTCAATCAACTTCCAGCTGGTGTAGTGTGGAAGTTTGGAGAGGTGGAATGCAAGCTCAGGTGTCATCCACGTCACCTGCTCGAGGTTCAAAATTATGAGGTAAATCCCTAAATAGCCTAGTTTGCTTTAAAACGGGGCGTTAATATACTGAATTGAACCGAACTCCATAAGCCAGTAAAAATTTGAACAAAACTTTATTAATTAACAGTTCTAGTTTTCTTCATTGCAATGAAATCAGATGCATTTAAAGATTATAATGCATAACAAGTCAGATTTTATAATGTTAAGAATATAATATATATTTATTTAGATATATAAGTTTGAGTGCAATGTTATCAATAGTGAATGATTCCCCATATCCAAAAAACCTACATAATCACTTTTTTTAGTTATAAATTTCTTATTTATAAAAATTAATTTCTTATCTGTTATTCATTTATTTAAATTATTATATTTATGTGTGTATGTATAAGTTGCTTAGAAAGGACTAATAATTAATGAGTTTCATTTATTGAATCATTAAAAATTTAATTTTAACATACATAAATTTAAGAAGCTTAAATTCAAGACGCAGATAATATTAAAATAAAAAGAAGTCACGCTTATTAAAAGGTTGCATAAAAACGACTATTTAACATTACAAGATTCTTCAATTACAGCAACGCAACGCACCTATTGACAAATGCCTTTTAAGCGAATTAACTGAGTAAATAAAATGAAGACCAAAAGAAGTAACTGAAAACTGACATCATAGCACACATACGTTAAACTTTTAGCTTAAGGAAAAAATGTTACTGTCCATTTAAAGCAACTTTGAAAAGTTTCTGATGGAGTTTCGAATCATCTCATTTATCCACAGCGGATTAAAAACTTTTTCAGGAACAATTACTAATGATGCCATACCATCTCCAACCTCAGAAAATCAGATCATCTTGTTCCTAATAGTTTTTTCCCTTCGAAATCCTTTGAACATGTACTTCATTCAACTTTTTTTTTCCTCTGAAGATCCAATAAACCATTTCCTTTGCTAGTTAAGACGCAATCCTTATTTGCTCAGTGTTCTCGTTTTGCTGGCTTGATTGTCCCATTCTGCTTCAATTCACTTCTTCGCCAGAACTATCCTCCTTTTTTATTTCCCACTCATTGGCGCAATCGATATGGAATTTCTCGCACGTGTATTTTTATGCTCACATTCGTTTGGCACCGTCACGGATTTGACACGACTTTTTAGGTTGGATAAGATTATTTTTATTTTTATTTTTATGCAGTTGCGATGGAATTTATTCATGTATGTAATGAGATTTTCAAGAGAATGGAATAATTATTAAATTTAGACAACCGAAGAATTCTTGTCTGATCGGAACTAATTCTTGAGATGCCAGGTAAAGGCTATTGCTAAAGAAATTATATAGATTTATAAGGATTATCCATTTTTTTTACATTACAAAAATCAAAACATGAGTAAACAAATCATGTGATTGCATTACCGAAAAGTAAATAAATAAAACTTCGAGATATTCCTCTAAACAAATTCTTTTTTTAAAGAGATAAATATTCGGCTCTTCTTTCTGACATAATTAAAAACAATCTTCAACTATCAATAGATGTATATAACTCCATTTTTCAAACAATATCAGATGTTTTTTGTAGATATATATGACAGTTTATTTTATTTTTAATCTCTATCTTTGTTACAAAATTGTTCCGTATGTTCATATTTTTGCTCTAAGAAACAGAGCGTTGGACACAGACTGCCAAATTTACCATAGATATGTTTTGGAGGATAAATATATACATCTATGAGCAATTGTTTCTGAAATTTGAATTAATTAAATGTTAAAAGAGAGTTAGGTGCTTTTCTTCTACAATTACGAAAATATCATTGTTGAACTTAATGTTTGCATGATTTTAAAAATAAAAATATTATTTTTAATGATTCAGTTTGCCGTCCAAATGTTTGTAAAATTTACCTATTTAAAATTTTTTTGCGTAATTTTCAATGATAGATTTTATTGTTTCAATAAAATTTAAACCTTTGTCATTTTTTATCAAAAAATATGAGAGAGATGAGTTTAATGTAAATTTTTTTTTCATTGTTGAAACTTTTTCTAATTGAAAGCTTTATATTAAGAATTTGAAAAAGATAATTTGGTACTATGGCAAAATAATCAGATTCCCAATATGAATTAGATTACCAAGAAATTGGAGGGGAGGATCCAATGGTGAGTTTATGAATATGATAATCAGAACAAGTGTAAAGCTATTAAAATATCACAGATTTAATATATGTAAATAATTTAATACTTAAAATTACTATTATAAACAAATGTAAAAAAATATTATTAATATTTACAAGCGTAGGTAAGAGTACCTTTTTTCTTAATTTGATATGACATATTATTAATGATAAAAATATTTGAAATGATCAGTTTGAAAAATATGAATTATTCTTTGTGCACTTTTACCGCTTAACTGTTTTCACCGAGTGCCATACGTATATCGTTATCGAATTTCGATAGTTGTAAGCAAAAAATAAACTATTAATAATGATTTTAATTCAATATTAAAATTACTTCGAATAGATAAGTCAAGTATTCAATGGATCTCTATTTGAATCAAAATAAAGAAATGCTCCCAAAATAGAAGGTGCCATCCTATTAGTAAAGAAAATAAAACAGTTAAGGAATTAAACGTACAATTTTCTTTTATAAATGAAGGTGTTTGTATCTGTGTTGAAGCTCTACCACATAGAAACTGAACCTAGAGCTTCTAAATTTAGCACAAACATACTTTTGAAAATCCTAATGTGTACTTTGAAACAAGTTTCCTAAAAATTTTAATTAGATTTATCATTAATTAAAAGTTAAAAGAAATATTAATTTCCCCCCACTTAACATTCGAAAATATATTACAATTATTTAATTTTTAAAACAATGAAATTTTTAAAAAAACAATTGTTGCTTTACTATACCAAATTATTACCACTCAGGTTAAAAAATGTTGCATGATTTCCAACAATAGATTTTCAGTGTTTAAATAAAATGCTAATCGTTTTCATTGTTTCATCAAATATTTTAGCGCAGGGCTAGCATCCTGTGGTAAAAGCTAAGGAAGAAGAATTTTAATAATTATCAAAACAGTTTATATGAAGAATTAGAAAGTAAAATATCATTACTGTAAAGGAGATTATACAGTTTGATATACGTTATCCAGCTATATGATATATTTTTGATGTCGTTATGATGTCAATCAAATTCTATAGGCACATTGTTCCTTTGTTGACAGAATCAAGAACATGTATTTGGAAAAAGGACTTAATTGAAATTAAACATAATTAATATTTCCGACAAACTAGCATGTCTTCAAAAATCGTCTAATACCAAATAAGCTTTTTATTTAACGTTCTGCATTTTTTTCTGTTTGTTGTATTTCTAAAGAAAATGTATAAATTTTTAAATACCCATAATGAAGTCGAAAAGAAAAGTTGAAACAAGAGGACAGTGAAAAAAAACTAGCATAAATTTAAAGTATTTGTTGCTATAGAAATCAATTTCTTTTCTATCTGAAATTTGTATAAAATCATTCAATATTATAACCCTTGGAACCTCCCCACCCTCAAAAGAAATCACTTCCATATTATAAATATAAAATTTATATATATTTTTTAATATAATTATAAGATATTTCTATAATTATAAATAAAAATATTTATAATATAAATATTAGATTTTATTTCAAATATTTCATAGGAGTATGTTTATGATTTAGAATGAGCATATGGATAAAATGAAATAGTATTGACTTGCTAATGTTTTCTGCTACAATTCAAGTGAATTTATCTTTCATAGAACTTCTGATACTGGGAAAATTTTCATTTAAATTCAAATTTTCGTTTCTTAGTGGTTAATAGAAAATTAATCAAAATTCATTTAAATGCAAAATTGTTCAGATCATTTTGGAAGTAAAAGGCGACTTATTGTCTCTTGCAATCTACTTTTTTCATATGTAAACGACTACAATAATTTTTATTTTATGTTTCATTCGTTAATTTTTTAATAAATATTCTATGCAATTTTTTGAGGAATTTTTTTGCCACTCTAACATTTTAACAAGCAGAAAGATAAAGTTTTCAGTTATATTGTTCCGGAAAGTATCCTAAAGTGGTTTAATAAATGTTGTATCGTTCAAATAGTTCTTCTTCTCAATACACACTCTTGTGTTATGAATAAGGATTGTAGTTAGGATTATGATTTGATAAATGAATAAGCCAATTTATCATTTCGATTAAATTATCCATAAAATATATTTTCACCACTGTAAGGATATTGGATTGATCCCCTTATAGGAAGGACATCAGCTAGAATATCTTATTGTACTGCGTGACATATGTGCTTCTAATAAATATCTAGTGTCTGAAGCCAACCGTATTATTTTCCATTAGTGTTATAAGCATGGTGAGCATGAAAAATGGGAGACATTTTTCACTGTTCCGAATGCTTCAATTATGAAACATTCTGGTAACATTTCCCCCTTAAGCACTAGAATGTTATTTTATATTGATATGGATGTTGCAATTTCTAAAGATCTGCAGGATGATAAATATAAAGGAGAAGAAGACTGCATTTTTATAGAAATAAAAGCATTTCCATTAGAAAGAACATGTTGGAGACGTCATTTCCACGGAAAGGAAAAAAAAAGTAATTTCTGTTTTAACGTCTAGTGTTCTGGCTACGGATCAAAATTTCTAATTCATCTCAGACTAGAGTTCATATATCTTAATGAGATATTAAACCGACTAAATAAATTGTCATTAAAGTTGAGAATCATTCGATGCTTTTCATGCAACAATCAATATCATGATAATTACTTTGTAGTGAATCACAGAAATTGTATTATTCTTTCGAGCATGTTATAATGAATGACATTGAATGACATTGGAATGAGGAATGACATTGGAATGAGGAAATCATTTTTAATGATCTATAGAATTAAAAAAGTTATTGTCCGTCTATTATAAAATATTTTTCTCAATGGTATTTAACTGATTAGACTAATTAGACTGATTAGACTAATTAGTAACTGATTAGACTAATAGTAAATAGATTATTTTATCAAAGACTAATAGCAAATCAGTCTTTGAGAAAATCATTATTCAACATATTTGAGAAAATTAGTTCTTTAATTATTTGGTCATAATTAAATGATTTAATTACATAAATTAATGATTTAATTTTTAAAGTAAGTAAAGTAATGAGTTCATAGGGAATAAATTGTTTAATTTTTGATGATAATGTCATAGTATTTTATCGTTATTATTCTTTCTTGTTCCCTTGAGATGACTTTCTCACCACATAGCTTTATACATGCACAATTTTTTTAAAAAATACACTACTCTGATAAAAACACTCAGAAAATTTTTATTATTTAATATTACTCAATAAGGATCATTAAATAATAAATAAAAGCAACGATCTTGTTATTTTCAGGAAATATTGACTTTTGTAAGTTCTGCAATTATTAAATAGAATGGAAAATATGCTACATATTTCTTTATAATTTTATATATATATTATTTTATATACATATTTCTTTATAATTTTATATATATAATTTCCAAAGCAATAGTAAGAAGTATAAATGCCACTGTGTTTATTGGTTAAATATTATTTTGTATTTCCATCACCTACTTTACATTGTTATTGATATTTTAATGATTTTTACTTCGATATTATTAGATACCGACAATTTTATAAAAATACGATTAAAAATTTAAATACATGAACAGAGCTAGAAATATATGAGAGGCATCCCTAGAGTTTAATTTTTTAAGATTATTTTGCAAACGCGTAATAGAACTTTTAATAAATAATTATAATAAATTATATCCAGGCTCTCTCCCTTGAATTCCATTTAAACTAAATTAGATATATTTTTAATAGTGAAATTTGCTTTTTTAACACATTCACGATTGAAATTCTTAAATTGTTAATTAAAATGGTGCTAGTATAATTATAAAAAATTAATTAATTTGTGTTGTCTTTATGCTGTTCAATATACGAACATCGAAAATTTCTTATTAATGGTTTTATAATGTTTTTTTTATTATATTACTTAGAATTTTACTTCTTGATGTTCATAACCAAATTTAATGAATGCAGTTTCATAAACAAATTAAAAGGAAAATTTTTTATACATCTAATTTTATTTTAAATCTAATATTTTATAATTTGTCGTTGATCATTTAAAGAATCATTCGAATAAATTTTAACAAGAAACAAAAATTAATTTTTTTATTTTCTTTATTTAACTGAACATCTTTTAATATCAAAAACCAAATTTAAAAAAAGTTAAACAGCAATAAATATGACATTTTTTTACTAATTTCCTAAAACTTTATTTATGATCATTTCCTTTATTTATTACCATTTTCTTTCGTTAAGTTCTTTTCTTAATTTAAGTTTCCATGCAAATAACAGCTTAAGCTTGTCTACATGATAGTATGAATATTTTCTAATGTTGAATGCTTGATAGATCGTAGTATTTTGAGACGGGGCATCGACAAACGAGCTCCCAATGACGAACATTTGAGAGAGAGAGTATGTTCTGATGGTTATATTTCTTTTACACCGAAGAAAAGCTTGAAAATTCATAGCATGCCTTTGATTTATGTAGCCACATAGCTATACGGCACGACTTATTTTACCACGATAGGTAAATAATCATTTTTTATGTCTCATTTCTTTACGTTCTCGTATACGAAGTATAGAGAAAGTGTTGCAATCATCAAGTGTTGAAATCATCTAGAATCCAAATTTTAACGAATCTTCGCTTTTCATTCCTCCATGAGTTTAGAAATGAGTTTGAAAAATACATTTTTGTCACTTGAATACATAACTCAGAAACGCTTTGAGCTAAAAGGAGGAAATCTGTTGTACAATTTTTACACAAAGTTTCTTAGATTTTTCTCAAATTTTAAGTGAAATCCTTTCAGAGAAAGTTTGTCAGTTCGATTCTTCGAATGCACGTTAACATGATAACTTCAAAACGAAGAGAGCTAGATGGAAAAAATTCGATACTCAGATTTAATACTGTGAGAACAAATTTTGAGTCAAAGCCAACAAATGTTACAGTCTATCGATCAGTACTTTCAGAAACATGTAAACACGATAATTGAAAAACGCTGTAATTTAAATATATCAAATTTATTATGCGATATTGGGACTACAAGCGTAGTCAAATGTTTGTTACAGTAATTTTAGAATTTTTGGATTCTATTAACCACATGCCAGAGATTAATCGCCAAAAATTTCGCCAAAGATCACGCGATAAATTCATTGAAATTACTAATTAAAACTGTTAATAGATTCAATAAAACCACTAAATTCATGGCTATGGTTTATGTTTGGCAAATATTGTACGCTAATGCCACGCAAGGCATTCTCTGGGATAATACTTTTATCAGAGAAAAAGTCTTGGGTGACCACTCTCGCTGGTTTTATTAAGTAACTAAAATCAACACTATGGCAACAACTGCAATTTTTCCCATCAACTGGCCCCTTCAAGTCACCAAAAATTAGATTAAGTTTAATTGGATCAAGGCCATCCCTATACTTTGTAGCAGAAACGTGCTAGAGAAATCTTTCATTCAAAAAGTTCTCTAATGATTATTGGAACTTAGAAAAATTCAGACATGCATGCTTCATAAAGCCTAAATATTGATTAGGTTAGTCTTAAAAAGGCATAATAATTATAAAAATAAAATTAGGCTCAAATGAGGACGCAAATAAATCTTTTATCTCTAGTCATTTATTATAACTGCCAGTTCGTTGATTTCCAAATTTTCCATAGATAATTTCTATTTTACCATAGGAAATTCAAATTAGTTTATTAATTATTACGAAATAGAATGTTTAATCAATAATGTAAATAATGACTAATCATAGTAGTTATAACTATTATCTCCGTGCCTTTTCTAGCGTTTGTTTTTCTGTTTCATTTGGACCTGCAATTCCTCTCACTCCACATATCAACATTTTCTCCCCCTTAATTTTCTGATCACCATTTTTTCTCTTTCTTACTTGCAATAAACTTTCCCCTTCGATTAGTTAATGTGCAAATCTTATTTCCTTGATTTCCCTTCTTCTAATTTATTGATCTACTTCTTTATCTCAGATCTTTTACTTGGATCTCTCTAGTTCGATCTCTTTCTCCAATAAAAGCAATTCTTCTTTTATTTCACACATTTTCCGAGACTCGATACATTCGTGTATTTGAGTTTACGTTCATTAAAGGTTGTAACATTTATTGAAAAAAAAACATTTCAGGTCATTTGCATGACTTTCTAAAGATATTTGTTGTTTCAATAATTGAAATTCCATAGCAGATGGTATAAAATTTATATTTTAGACGCAAAAAAGGTACATCTGAATCATTGTTTAAGTTATTTTTCATGTAAAATATGAACCAGAATAAAGTATTCTTCAAGACGAGTAATTTATTTTAATACATTTCATTACAAATACTACTTTTCTTTAAATGTGCGGATTTCAAAATATGGATCATACAGAATTCAGAAAGTAAGTATCATTAAACGTTAATGGCACACAGAGCTTTTATTACATATAATAGAAAACCACAAAAATAACCTTTTGATATAATATCCATTAAAATTGAGGCACTGTCAAATTTCTTTACAATGTTTGCAACTCTTTTTTCTTAAAGAAAATGTCTCCAAGAAATGAAATTTGCCTGAAAAGAAGTTAATGATCATAAATTATCTAAGTTATTGATTTAAGTCATTGTTTTATGGGGCTATAATGGTGTTAATCACTTGGTGCCAAATCTTGATCATTGGGCGAAACATCGAAGTTTCTCATCGGAATTGCCATAAAGGCTCTTAAGTGCATCGAGTGAAAAAAAGTGATAATTACGAATCAAGACTATAGAACTCAGCATGATATGATGCTTATATTGATTATTTTGTCAGTCCGTAAGCATTACCCATTTCATGATGAATCGTAGTCTGTTTGTAGCACATAAAAAATATTTTCCTCTAATACCTTCAAATTTGGTAGGATTTATTGTTTTAACACTACTCATTTTAAATTATTTTTCAGGGGAATTAAAATTCTAATTACATTCCCGAGTGCCCAATAAGCATCTGCGATAAGCGCTACTGGAATAATTTGCTATATCCTCTTATTTCATGTATTTCTGCAAAAAGGAATTATTTCCTGAATTACCTTCGCTTTAAATTGGTTGTAATAATGCAGACTCTTAAAAGTACTATAAAAAGTAATTCAGACTTTAAGAAAATGAAACTATTTTTAATGAAACTGAGATAGAGAGTTGAGAATTAAAACTTTTTTTCGTCATCATATTATTTACACAGAATTTTGAGTCGATTAAATTTTTAATCATATTATTTTATCGATCTTATTTTTTAATTAAGCGATTAAAAGTTATCAGATAAAAATGGAGGGAAATTTTGCAAATTTAACGTTTTAAAAATTGTTTTACTTTCTTTATAATCTTAAATATCGTTACATTTAAAGAGAACTGAACGTCTTTTAGAAATATATTGTTTTCGTCTCGTGCTCTTTAGTAGTTCGAAATATACTTGTTTTGTAATTAATTTTATTGTTCAGAGCAACCATGGAACTAAAAGCAGCTGTAACTTAAGATCTTGTGTCAAAAATTCTAATAAGAATTTTTTTTTAAATTTTAATTTTGGATACGTTTGAAAATTTTATTTCTAGTTGTTCATGCAAGAAATTTCAAACGGAAAGCTCTCTTATTTCTAAGTATCTTCTTCTATTTAAAGTATATTCTCATGAGAACCAACTGCTGTTTATCTCAAAAGTATATTTTTTACTATAATTACATCGAAGTTAGGATTTTAATTTCCTTATTTTTTATTAAAGTAAATATTTTATATTATTATCATCTGCATGTTTATATTAGAAGTTCTTTGTAAAATATTTGGCTTTATATAAGTTAGCGTTGAATAATGCTCACTGATAAGTACTGTTTGCTTATCTATCTTTTAATCAAATAATATTTTTGATCGCATTCGTAGACATTACTTTATATTAATTTTTTTCTTTTTCGTGCAACAAAATGAAGCAGAAATGAAATGAATTTCGTGCAGTGTTTCAATTCAATTAAAAATAATAATGAGAACGTTCATAGATAAGAATTGCATCTGATCTGTCGCCAAGTACGGCTATATCTTGCTAATAGTTCAAATACTTGTCAAAACTTCGCCATCTTGAATGATGACAAATAGTTATGATAAACATCTTTTAATGTTGAAATTAAAAATGTCAGAATTAGCACATTTGACAACAAGATCTTACTTTTATGACAAATTGTAATAATTTCAACTTTCATTTTCATCCCAAATGTAATTCCAATAAAAATACTTTCAAGAGTTTAAAATATCACAAATTATTTTTACAATATCGTCAACACAAATTTAACTTTGTCTAAAAAGTACACCACTTTTATTCTCTTTATTTGGTTGGTATTAATTTAGAAATAAATCTATATTTCATCCTTTTTTGCTACAAATACTATAAAAATAATTAATAAGATAAGAACTGAATATTGTTTCTCATCACGTGCGCTAAAATTGCTCAATACTAATAAAACTGGATAAATGTCTGCCTTCTTGGATAGCTACAAGAAATTATAGCTTGTGTCTTATACGATTACAATAAACAATATTAAATTAAAATTTTTGGCGAGAAATCTCCACCTGAAATTCAGTTTTGGCTCCCATATTTTATTATTAAATCGAATAAAATATTTTTCAGTTGACCTTTAGCAAGTATATTTCTTCAAATCTTATTTTTTAATGCTCAGTGAAATAAGTTTATTTCTTTTTTGTGACATTCATTAATTTCATAATCTATACACACATTTAAAGTTTCTTTCACACATGAAGAAATGTTTGTTTTTGCAAGAAAATCTTTTAAATAAAATTTTAAAAATTAGATCTTTATCGGAGAAGCAACATCTGCTCCGATTTTAGAAGTTGAAAAACTGCCTTCTAAATCTGTTCTATCATATTCAAAACATTATTTTCAATTTCAACGAAATATTTGTCCTCTTTGTGTCTTCCAAAAGTGATCTTAATACTTTTATTACTTTAATATAAAATATTATTTAATAAGGTGATAGCCATTTTCTCAGGAAATTGCCATTTTTATAGATAGGGAAGTCTTTGAATCGATGAAAAAAGGAAGTTCTTACTAAACAAGAAAAACGCACATTGGAGAAAAAGTTTAATGAAATGACCAGAGAAAGATGAATTAAGTTATATTAAAAAGGAAAATCTACCACAAGCGAATTCATTTGGGTAAATAATGCTCAACTTCTAATTTGGAATTTTGACATTCATTTTTCTGTAAGGTAGTTTAATAAAAAAAAGTTAAAGCAATATTTTTTTTAAATTGAAAAGTTCACCAAATCCCCTTATTTGCACCATATTAGATATGTATGCACATAGTAGATTAAATATTATTATTTAAATATATTAATTAAAAATTTATTAAATTAAATTATTTCTAAAATTGAGAAGTTTATTAAATGCACTTTATTTTCAACGTATTAGAGTGTATTCAATTTTACACAGCAAATTATATATGCAGCGAAATATTTTTAAAAAAATAGTAAATAAACTTTATATGAATCCAACGAGCAACAAGACACACAGAAAGATGCAATTTACATATTTAAAATCTAAACGAGAAGCATCTAAAAATAGTTAAATACTAGGAAACACAAAATGCTCGTGCATGAAAAACGGAAGAAATACTGTTTCAGTTCATTTTGTCACATTACATATACACTAAGTGCAGTTTAAAGTAATAATTACAAAATGATGAGGCCCTAATAAAGTCCGATAGTCAAAGTTTTAGCAACCCTAATAAATGATTATCATTTCTTGAAACTATCCAATATGACGGACATTTGCCGAACTTTTAGATGGTTGGTTTGATTTTGCATTGCTTGGATAGAAACTGGACACTAATGATCAATGGTTTCTAACTGCGCAATCATGAAAAGCTCTTTATTTGCATAAGCCATCTATCAACTCTAATAGATGATAGTATCTTCTAATTTCTGAAGTAAGATTGTTCTTATTTCACCTTTTATTATGTGTAAGATATTTAATAAGATAATTAAAATTTGCAACCAAATTAAATTCAAAAATAGAAGAAGTACATTGAAGAATTCATTACTAATGCTCAAGTCTATGTGTAGCCCATTCTTTTAACTTTTTAATTGAAACTGGTATTTGTACTAAATGAGCTTTAGGGAGAAGAAATTTATATTAGAAATAGACCACAGAATATTCCTAAAACACATATTTGTTTGATTTATTTAAATCTCAAATGTAGATATTTAGTTATACTGGTTCTTTTAGGTGCTGTTATGTTATGTATGACAGTATCTGAAAATATAGAAATAATAATAATAACAAAAGTGAAAAAAAAAGAATATAATTCTAAATAACAATTAATAGTTCAACAGAGTTTTGCCAAGCGAAAAACATTTTGTTATTGTAGTAAATAACATTCAGGTTTAGAGATTTACTCGATAAATAATCTAGAAGTTAACACCCCTAAACAATGGAATAAAGGCATCATTGTATTCAAGCCAGATCATACAAACGCGTATTGCCCCTTACTTTTTTATCTTGGAAATTTTAATCAAATTGGAAGAAGTAATGAGAAACTCAATGCATGCTATTTCGTTATTGTTAGACATTTTGATGGTAAACAGCTTCATCCGTATGGAAAGAAATATGCAAGAAAAGAATATGGTTTCTCGGAAAAGTCTTTCTTCATTTCTTTAATGTGTATAAAAAAAGAAAAGAATTGAAAGAGACTAGTACAACTGTTGGATAACAAATTGGAGTTCTCGCCCTTTTTTCTATGCACAACAATCTGCTTCTCGAATAATAACAACGGGCTATATTAGTTCTGGAGAAGCTATTATTCTTCAGCGTTGAAGGTTTGTAGTTTGAAGTATTTTATTTTTCTGATCATCGAAAAAAAATAGTATTGAATAAATAAATATATTGCAATAAATAAATATTTTCAAATTAGAAAACTTTACAAACAATGTTTTTCATGTATGTTTATAAAAGAATAATGCCTGGCAATAGTATCCATCAGATTGCAGTTTCTGTTCTCTTCATATTTGGAATTTTTGTCCCAGATAATTTAATAGAGTTAATTAATAAAACGAAAGCCTTTTAAATGCTTTTTTTATTTGCAATCTAAACAAAACAATCAAATAAATAATAAGAAAAAAATGATTATTTTATATAAATGCAATGATGTATTATATATTAATATAAAATGCATCATTGTATTTAGAGGCAAAAACTAGTTTTGTAACCATTCGTTAGATTGGGGATTCTGTGAATTAGTTTTAAGATTTTAATTGTTTGAATTACTAATATTACTATGTTTTGGAAAACGTAGAAAGTTAGAATGATAAAAATATACAAATTATTGATTTTCTACCAGTAAGACACCTTGATTATTCGTATTTAACTAAAATTCTTGATTGAAATTCAGATTTTGCAAAGGGTGTATAATATCATATTTTAATTTTGCAAAACGTTGTATCATATTTAAATTTATTTCTCTATATTATACATTTTTTTATTCAATGTCAGGGTGATCAATTGGATGCAGTTATACATTTGGAGAAAACTTCAAAATATGTTGTTTGAAGTAATCTATTTACTTAATTAAACAGTAAAAACATATTCTGACGCTTCATTTTTTCTTAAATTAAATTATTGAATTTCTGTTAATTTTTTACAAGGCTTATTTAATTTAGTTAAATTCAGCATGACAAACTATTGGATATATTTTATCGAAATATGTATATCATATTAATTTACTTACATTAACGTTCCATTTGAAAGGAACACTAGGGCTGTTTTAGGAAAGACCTCGTAAAATCGAATCTCGATCAGATGATGAGGACGATACTTGAGCTGCAGCCGCTCTTATTGTTTCTGCAACGCACCAGTCGGAAGTTTATGGACACATGACATCAAATTTAATGTTCACTAGGCTGCATGCACAACATATTTTTAGTGGAATCGGTTTTCAAACCTAGAGCTTTCCAGGTTCAACGGCTAAGACCTTATTTCTGTCATTGCAGCACTAAAAACAATCGTAGGTTAATATTCTAAAAAAATAATGCAATATTTTAGAAAGTAATACAAGATAATGTTTAATATTCATCATTCATGAAATTTTAAAACAACATTTGCAATATTGTGGGTGTGGTGAAATGGATATAGTAATTAATAGTATGACCTCTGCCCTCTTGACGCATGTAGGAAATGGGGTAATTTTTGAGTTTTTGATGTTGTTGATCCACTACTTTACCAGTATTATTTTCTGCTTACAAATGATTCTAGTTGAGTGATCTCGACTTTTAATAACGCCCATAGCTTCCTAGATATGGATATTAGATGTAGAATGAAAATTTGTTTAATAAATGTAGATTGAAGAGCAATAACTAAACTGTAATAAATCTCTCTAGAAAAGGGAGAAAAAAATTTGGTAGCATTATCTCTTACTCAGGTCTTTGGGACCAGTGAAATTGATGAGCTGGGAGTCTAGGTTTCAGTTTTCCAGAAGTGTGATTTCTAATGTTTTTACATTTATTATACTAATGTTGGCAAAAAGCGAGTATCTGAAAATTTTATTTAACGCTGTGTTTAGAAATATACTAAAAATGATATAAAAATGATAAAAGCTTTATATTTTATACTAAATAATGTACATGAAATGACAAATTGTAATTTTAAAGATGCAATTAATATTTCAAGTATCAAAACAGGTATTTTTAATCTACATACGAAAATTCGAATACAGGTTTAAATTTTCAGTTGTAATTCAAACATAGATTAAAAAGTTGTTTAAACTTTATATACAGTCTAGAAAATAACTAGTTTTCTTTGTATTATGAAAGAAGCTTATTTCCCTGTGTAATTCATAAATATGTGAATAGAAAGAAACTGTATTTTGACTGTATACGCAATGAATAAGTCAAAAGAAATTCTAATGTTGTGAAACAAACAATGGGGATTTAAGAATACAATATAAAGGACCGTATACATGTAATTTTGAGACTTTTGAATTATGAAAATATTTTTCAAATTGTTGTAGCTGATTTGCTGCTTGGTTTGCTCATGACTTATTTGATTACAGTTACATTTTTTTAATGCAAAATTCTCACAGGATATTATAAGAATCCATTTTGGACGACAATCTAAATATATATTCCTGTATATAAGTGTGTATATTTGTTTTGTACGCTAAATTATTTGAGATTAAATCTCAAATAAAATCAAATGCTAAAATTTTATTATATTGAGATTCTAAAATTAAGATTTTTTTTAAAAATAGGAATTTGATGACTGTTCTTTTAATAAAATTTCCATTTCTTCAAATGTTTTTAAAGAAATTTTCTTTCATTTTAAACATAACTTTTATTAAATTCTTAATATTGTTTTAATTATACATCGCCATATCATTGTAATATTGTAACCATTGAGTCCAAAAATCCAAATTATTATAAATCTTAGTTATTAAAAGTTATTAAAATTTTAATAAACTCATGAAACATCTAATATAACTTGAAGTTGATTTACAAACAAGTAATGCATAATTTTATATCACTTGAAGAAGCAATATCTAATTTACTTTATTGATTTAAAAAATTAATATTGATAGAAGTTTTATGCCAAAATTATACTTAATTATAAACGTTGAAAAACATTTTTTTAAAAAATTTACGTGTTCTCTACTTATAATAGAGCAGAAAATATATACCTTACACACCACAAAACACACAGCTGAACCACGAATTTCAGTGCATATATACTTCGGAGAACAAGAATAAGGACTCTTGAATGAATGATTCTCTTTTGAAAACGTAATTAATCGAAAAATAATTGAGATTCTATAGTTTTCACACTACAACTTCCAAAAATTTTATTGCACTTATAATGTTTACACCATTTAAAAATTCAAAATATTATCTTTTTAATAATATCAATTTAATCGTCATCAAAATTTTTGAAAATGAAATTTGAAAATGTGGAAATATTTTATATAATACTAGCCGCCAGTATTACTGCTCGCTACAATTTTCAATTAAATATTTTAAGTAACTGGTCTCTTAAAGGTTTCTCAAACAAAACATTTTTAATCTTCAAATTTTGATAGTCATACCAAACTTATATTGTTTAGATCGTTTCGTTCAATTTACTATACATATTTTGCTAATTTGTTGCCATTTCCGGTAAAACTTCAACTTTAATTAAAAATGTAAATGACGAAATTGCAATTAATATTAAGATATTTTTTAATAAATCCAAGCTCTTTATTTTATTTATCATCTTTATTGTTATTTATTAATTATTATTATTATTGAATATGAGTATTGCAAACAGAATTGCTCGGTATTTAAGTCTTATGTTAACTACAAAATATTTTTCATAGTTTATGTAATATCTCAAACAATAATTCAACAAAAAGTTTTGAGATTCAGTATAAAATTCAGTTTTTAGATTTGCTTTCAAAAGGATTGAAATGAAATCAATAATAATATTTTGTTCCTGTTTATAAATATATTTCAAAAATTATGAAGTCTAAATTTAATGCAGTAAGGTATCATATTCTGATAAATATTCTGGACACACCAAATTTTAAATAAATGAATGAATGTTTCTATTTTCCACGATCAACTAAGACTTATTTATGAAGTTTTAAATGTTAAAAATTTAGAAAAACTCACCATTTTCATAATCTTAGGCCAATTAATCTTGAGAAACCTGCGCGCTTATTGGCGTATTTTCTTTGAAACGTTCGATGAAAAATCTAAAATTATCCTTTTTTTATTGAATAGTGATATTCAAATCTTCATAAATCAGTCAATTTAAGTGATTTGAAATTAACTCTTAAAAGTCAGTGATTTAGTTGATTTAAAATTAACTCTATGACCATCATAAAATCTGTGCTTTCTCTTGTGGTGTATGCATTCTCCTTAATATCCAATCGAATAAAACATCACATACAAAAGTACTACATAGAAAAAACACATCAAAAGTAAACATAACATTTCAATAGTTGCCAAAAACAAAAGAGAGAAAAATGCAATTAATAAGCAGACGATATTTAGAAAAGTACAGATATTTAGACTGGAAAATGAAATTATCTGAAATTAAAAACACGCGCAGACGATATTTACAAAAGTAAAAATATTCAAACCTGAAAAGGAAAATATATGAGTTATTCCATCAATAAATGCCATAAGTTTGTTTACATTTTCATTATTTTATGAGTCATTAAATATCAAAATGGATCCGGGACTGAATAAACACCCTGTATAGAGAGTGTAAAAGATCATAAAATAATTTTTCTTGAATTTATTTTTCAGAAAAAATAATATTTCATATTTGCTTCATTTCCTACAAACGCGTGCCAAAAATTATATTTTTGCAGATTTCATTTCCAAAAAGATTTAATTTATTTTCAGTTAGAGCTTTAATCAATGTAATGGCAACACTTTGAAAAAAGCTATTTTTTTCTCAGGAATGCAAAACGTGCTTAATCCTCATTTTTATTTTTGACGAAAAAAATTATTGAAAAACATAGTTAAAATATTTATTTAAAAATTCATTAAAAATAGAAATTTAATTTTAAGATTAAAACAGTAGTATCATTTAAAAGATAAATTTTTTATCTTTAACTTCATGTAAAAATCTTTTTTGTGCGGTAATATTTTCGGCAGTTATAGCAGAAACACGTCAAAATTTCGCTTAATTTTTAAATAAATAAAATTCTAGTTAAAAATTCGAAAAAATAACCCCCAGGTGCACATTCCCGGCCTCCAAGGTATACACGTGCCAAATTTGGTAGCTGTAGGTTGAATGGTCTGGTCTGTAGAGCGCCAACACACACACACACACACACACACACACACACACACACACACACACACACACACACACACACACACACACTGAGCTTTATTATAAGTATAGATTGATATAGATTTCATTTATAATTACAGTTTATTGCTTCAGTGAAAATAAATTAATTGTAATATAATAATTGCTGCAGTTAAATAAAATTAGATCATCATATATTGTTATATCATCATATATTGTTCGCCTGGTTTTATCCCATTTTTGAAGTGTATTTTAGAAATAAACTGCTCTTTGTAGAATACATTAAATTATTTTACAGCAAAAACAAACAATTAGAAATGAGATTATTCTTAAACAAGTTTTTAATAGAATTATGATTTGGAGAGAATAAATTCTATTATTCAAATTAAAGTACATATAAACAGAGCAAAATAAAATTATCAAATTAACAAGATTGTTACAGTTTGTTGTTTAAAAATATTTCTTTGAAGGAATTATGAATATATAAATTTATGCATAAGATTTATTTTAAATTAAATACGACCATCATTATAGACAAACTAAATGGAAGAAGATGTCTAATATTCAGAATAAAAACTTTAAAGAGATATAAAATGCTTTTGCAAACGAATAAGCAGAGTTAAAAATGAAAATGCCAAGTATTGTGAAACAAATGATTGACTCCAGGAAAGGAAAAAGTGAAAATATGTAATTTTGATAAATATGACGAAACCTTTTCTTGCTAAGACCATTCATTATTATGTCTCCAATTTCAAAAAAAGTATTATGAAAGATAATTATCAGTTGAAACATATAAATCTTTTTGTTCAAAATGTGGAAACTTCAAAACCTAGAAAACTGCAATTTTTTTCTTACATAACTAACTTGAGCCGCAAGGTTAGATTTTCAAATGCTGTTTATCTGAAGCGAAATATTAAATATTATAATCAAAGGTTTCATAATATGTTTTATTTGAGTAAAATTGTTTTGTGTATGTAAGGAAAAAATACTTAATACATTAAATTGTCAATAATTTATTAATACTTTCAATTTTGATTGTTTAAAGTGAAAAAGGTGAACTTTATAGAGCATAAAATGTATAATAATTATATTTGCTCAACATGTTAAAAAAATAAAACGAAAAATAATATTAATTCCACAATGTAGAGAATTAAAAAAAAACTAATTCAGAAAGTTAAAAAAAAACCTATTAGAGATAAAAACAGGAATAAATCAAGCACTGCAATTTAGAAGTAAGCTCACTTTCTTTTGGTTCAGACAATGGTTTCAGACAACTTTCTTTTGGGATTCCAAATAACAACCTTTGAAAAATAAGAATATTATTTCACATAATTATTATAAAATGATGCAGAATTGAAAAGGATTGAAAGTTACTTCTCCTAATAACAGCAATTTTGAATGCACTTTCAGATGTTCAAAACTTTCTAAACTGGTGAATTCTATAAGATACATTAGTAGATTCTGATGTTTATAGTATCATTTCTGTTGTATTATTTAGCCAATTGATTTTCTTTCTTATTCCTAAATGTAAAAATAAGTAAAAAAACAAAAAACAAACATTAGTTTTAAGATATTTTTGATGTGTAATCAAGATTATAGTTTTATTCGTGTTAAAAATAATATATATATTCGATATTAAAATATTCTATATTAAATATTGATTTGTTTTATTTCATTATTTTCCCGTTTTGAAGCATTATAAAGAATATTTTGGAATAGATCTCGTAAAGCATGGTCAGATGACGAGGACGACACATGAGCCATCATTCTCTCCTTATATCTTATCGCCACAATAGTAAGAGAAGATTTGATTTAACATACACCAGGCTTACATGCACGGAGGATACTTGAGAGACTCGCATTCGATATTGAGACTCTATAGTCAAGTCGTGATAGTTTCGATAAATAATTGGAAGTGTGATAGAATGATTGAATTTTCAACCCTACATTAAATGTTTCTGTATAAGATCTCTAGTTATAAGATCAAGGATTGTTCGTCAATTCCGAAACGAACAGTGCTGCAAAAAATATTCACAAGGAAATGAAATTAAAATGCAGTTCTTAAAAAATTATCTTTAAATAATATTTTAAGATTTATTATATTATTATATTATATTTTAAATAATATATTAAGATATTTAATATTCAAGATTTTTAATTGTAATTAAAAAATATCGTCATATCTTTTCACAATAGGTAACCTTTATTAAAAGAAAATGAATTTTCTGTATATTGAATAAAATGAATTTTCATCTAGGTAACAAGAAAGAGATACCAGAACCAAATAACAACTATCGAAACTTATGGGAGTGGTTTCCTTGAATCTTTACCGCATACTTTCTAATGAATACATTTATATATAATTGATTGTAGCCACTGACAACCAATTGTTATGAAACATCCTATAAGAGTGTGACATTTGACAATTAATCTCTAGGATCCGGTTAAAACATAAATATTCGAAAACCGAATGTGCATTTTTGGATCTGCTTCTCAGATTAAAACCAAAATTTAGCTCATAATTAGAATTGTAAGCAAAAAATCATATATCAAATTTCATGTATTTAAGTCGTTGTTTTTAGGTTATCGCATTTACAAGCTTGTGAAATAACAGAGCATCATACAGTCACTCTCTTGACAAGTATAATTCCAAATCCAATATACATATCGACATTATGGATGTCAAATCTTCGTACCAAAGTTTATTCATCTAATACTCTTCGTTTTGTAACTATTGTGCTACTTTGCAGGACAGATGGACAGACAATGGACAGACTCTTTAAATGGATATTTAAAATATTATAGAATGGCGATGACCATGTATCAAATTTCATTCGTCTAGTTAGAAAAGTTTTGAGTTACTGTATTCGCAGTCAAGCACACATAATTCCAGACTCTAGAAAGTCTGAAATGTGAAAATTCGAAAAAAAATTTCGAGATCAAATGTTTGTAGTTTACAATATTTTCTCGTTTATAATTCGTATGTGTGAAAGTTAGAAAACAAACTAAAAGAAGTAAGTACAGGAGAGGAAAAAAAAAAACATCACCTAGTTGGTCGTACACCAATCCTGATCTACGCCGATACCAACACAGTTACTGCTATCTCAATGGATGGATTTATTTTTTTTGCTTTCAGCTATTGCACATCTATTTCGTGGGTGAGAGAGAATTTAGATGTCTTTTGGGACGTGCCGCTATTCAATCAAAATTTACATATCTCCTGCATGCTGATTCATTTTCTGTCTTCTTTCTTTTTACTATTTTTTTTTGCTGAAGTTTGTTGTTTACCACACTCACAAAATAGAAAGATAATTAAAAAAACACCAAGACTGTGAAATAACTTTAGCAGATGTTGTAGTTTTTAATCCTTAATTGACAAGAATATATATAATAATATTTTTGTTTATTTAAGTTAAGCCACTACGTTAAAAAATCAATTTTTTGCAACATTATGAATTTTTTTTATTTAATATTCTTAGTATTTGGACAGGTTTCATTATAAAACCTTTATAACTTTGCTTCTAAGTATATTTTTTGGAAAGTTATACTGCTTTTTACATTTGAATTTAAATATGTTTTAACGCTATTTTGCCTTTTTAGATGCTATTTTTTCACATTCTAATTTATGATTTAATTTTCTGTCCGAAAACCTCATAAATTAAATTCTAATGCATATTTATTGTTAAAATTTGGTACAATAATTTCTCAGGTTCTGTGTTTTCTGAAATAGAGAATAAGTAATCTATTCTCTTAGAAATATCTTACAGCTGTTTTAGTGCTTCACAATGTGAAAAAAATTGAAAATTTCGTGTTATTTGTCAGTCAAACCGCAATATTTAAAGAATGGATAGAAATTCAGCTTATTTTTTAGTGCAGAAACTAGATAGTATATCTCTTAAGCTATCTGGAACGTTTTAAGCAAATCATTTGATAAATCTCTTAACTAGAAAATTTTTGCTTTATACCTCTTTTGATCCAAAAAACACAACTCTTTTTTCCTAATTTGGGTAAAACATTTGGAAGTTAACTGGTATATTTTGGCTTTATAGATATTTTTTCAATTATTAGTATGCAGATACTTAAAAATATAACTAGTTTCGAACGTTCTTCCAAACATTCATCCCGATCCTAGTCACATACCTTAAGTTCTTATTCTTTTAATATTGGAAATATAATATGATTTTAAAGAATATTTTCATGTTCTTTGTTTGAGAATATAATTTTCACTTTTTGTGAAAAAAGGCATTCATTAAATCTTTTCTGTAATTCAAGTTTTGTATTTATTTTTCAAAATTCTATATTCATTTCCTTTTCTAAACTGTGCCCATCTATTTATTTTTCTATTTTGGATCTATTTTCTGTTTACTCAGTCTGTCAAGTAATCTCAGCCCTACGGATCAATATTTGTCACCACCTATTCGATTACGAACGAATACCTTCCGAATATTTGCGCGATTTAAAGAGATTCTCTTTTTAACGGCTCGATTTCACTGTTGGATTCGGTTTATCAAAGGATTCGATTCTGAGTAACAGATCAATCCGAGATAACTAAACATCTTATAATTTGAAATTTTAACCGCTTGCACCGTTATACAGGATGCATTTAAATGCTATTAAAGCGGGAAGGTTAAAAAATCATTATGTGACATTAGATAAACGACAATATATAATATATATGTATTCTGAATTAGAAAGATTAATTAATTAAAGGCATTTATAAAACCAATATAAGTATTGGTTTTAGAAATTTACACCATTACTTTTATAACATTTAATTAAGCATTTAGATTTTATTGTTTTGTTAATATCCGGTATAAGAAAGACAAAAAGTCACTTCTTATAGTGGTTTTATAATATTTATATTTCACTTAAAACATACGTATACTACAATTTTTTACTTTGATTGTTAAAACTTTTTAATTTATCTGCATAATAGAAAGAGTTCTTGATTTTTATATTATAATAGAACTAAGAACTTTTCTAAGTTATATATATTTTTAGTTATATCCCGTTATGTTAATCTACTCATAATTTCCTTATTTCAACCTTGTCTATAAACATTATGATAATTAATCGCACTATAACTGAGTTTCATCATTTTATTTCACTTATGTTTTATGACAGTGGATGACACAAGTAAAACGGATGATAATGCGACTCTACATACAACGAGCTCTAAATAAAAGAAGAAAAATGAAATGGTCCACTTTTGAGAAGAAAGATATTTCTATTTATATTCGTGATGACGTTAATCAAGCTTAATCGTGATGGAATCCGGGACAGTTTTGAACTCATTTTCATAAAACAACTCTACAGTAAAAGCATTCTGATATTTGTTGCATAACGAAATTTACTGCAGACTAAATGAAACTTGATGTTTTTTTCCTTATTGATGAGGCTTTGTCGATCAATATTTTAATATCTTCGAATTTTTAATGATTTTAAAATCTTTTTATAATTGACTTTTTTTTATTTCTAAGAATAAGTATCAGAAACTGATAAAATTATATTAAGCAAGAAAAAAAAAAGAAAAAAGAAAATATATATCTGTATATTCGAAGATACATTTGAGAAATTTCTTATGCGAGGTGTTTTACAATCGTACAATAATATTGTCATTAAAAGTGCTGGATACCAACAATAGTTCGTACCTAATCAATGCAGAAATGAAGTACCCAAGCCTCTTTCTTCGACTAAATATAATCATTAATTCATTCATTTATTTCGTTTGATAACTAAATGCTACATCAATTTCACACCTTCCTTTTTAAAACTTCAAATGTCCAATAGAAACCAGTAAAAAATGATTATCCTCTCTGGATTGAAAGAAAAAAAAAATTAAACGATACGAAAGTACTGATTTCATTTGCTACACATAAGCAGTAATGTAGTATATTCTTTCGCCTGCGCATTCGCACAGGTGTTCAAGAGTTGTTATTTTATACAAACTTTCATCCTTCTGGAAATGCCAGAAGCGTTTTACATTCAAACGTTTCTTCGTAGCATAAATTAATTTTGCGAGTTGAAATGAAAAGATTAAAAATATCAAACACAATTAATGACAAATTAAAAGTTTGTACCATTAAATATTTAGTGAATAAATGAAAAAAATATCTTATTTCCAAATACATTTTTTTTAGCTATAGAATTACATGATTGTTTTATTGCTCAACAGTAGTTGAATACATTTTTACAAAAGAGAGCAAGGAATGCAAGAAAAATAATTACAAGGAATGCAAAAAATAAAATCTTACTTTAAAGTTTAATTTATTTTAATTAAAAAGTAATCAATTTTAGATTATAGATTATTTGCTAATTTTACTTGTATCAAATCAAAAATGCAATAATTATGTTTATTCTCCAATTATTAACTATATTAATTAGAAAAAATTAAATTTAAGTTATGCCGATAGTTATCATTTCTCAATATAGTACAGATTACAAAGGCATTGTTGTTACAATACAATGCAAAAACTGACAATATAAGTATGTTGTTTTAAGGAATTCATTTGGAAATGAAACCTTAAATAACAACTATTGTTCAATGTTTATTCCGTGACAAAATTCATAAATTAATATATTTATTTAATCATTCATTACATGCTACTAATCATTCATTACATGCTTTCTTAGTTACGATGAAATAGATGTTTAATAATGACCAATGTTATAATTGCATTGAATATTTATAAATTGTATAAGCAAATACGAAAAAACAAAACAAAAAAAAAACCCGTGAGCATTTGTTTCAGTTCCTCATAAGAAAAATTTCACGATTTACATAAAGGAATAAATAACGACCACGGAACAATTAATAAATTAATCAATCTAACGAGTGAAGATTAGATTTTGTTCCAGTAATTTTAACATTCTGTTTAGTCGCTCAGATAGAATTCTAAATTCACAATGCGTCTATGTTTCACAAAATAATGTTGGGAGAGTGAGCGAAATTCACTGCTCATAATGATTTAGATGATTTCATAATTAGTTCTGATTTGGTAATTGCACTTTTCAGCACTGTTTGCGATGCCTTTCCTTAATGGCACTTACAATTAATAAACAAAGTGAGAATTAACAAGGTAAAGCTACTTGTTATAAGAAGATTAATTCTATAATTGGCGACTCAAATTCCTTTTTTTGCTATAAAATTTATCAAAGAATTACAAGTAGTGAATTGCTAATATTAATTTTTATAAAAATAAAACTCGTTTTAAATCATAAAATTCTGTCATAAAGATCAATAATATAGATATTTTTTTATAATTTCCAATTTTAGCTGTGATAGTTCATAAATAAAATTTGCATAGTTTCAGCGTAACTGGAGATAATATTTTGAATGTTTTTCTTTCGGACATATAGATAAATATTGTTACGGAACTTCAATTCCACTACTAACTCCGTAAATTCACCGGGTTCGTTTGTAGTAGGTGTATGGTGTGAAAACAATCAACAGGCCTCAGTAGAAAAGAACGACAACGTTTATTAAGCACGAAGATAATAACACAAAGAAGACAAATGTGTACAAGGATAGCAAATATACAGCCGAGACGAGCACAGCCACCAGACGGCATTACACTACAACAAATTGTAGCCCACAAGTCTTAATCGGTAGTAATAACAGCCACAGCACACAAAGCGGCCAGACAGAATTCAGCAGGGGAGGAAACCTTTGTAGCTTCACTCTACGGTCTCTCCAAACGGCTGCAATTCTCCACCGTTTCCTCGTTTTAGCTATATCCAGCTGCCGATACACTACTACACAACTGGCTACTCCTCACAGGACTTCATGCTGCTTCCACAATATCCTCTCGACGACTCGATACACGACTCCGATTCCGCTGATCGTTGTAGCTTTAGATTATCGGCCTTTTATATTTCCCGACAGGTGGACCGAGAAGGTTCTGGACTAATCAGGCGTATCTTGGTTTCTATTGGATGAATCAGTAAAAGTATGGAAGTTTCCAGTCATATCTATTTTGTCGCCTAATTAGTCGTCAAATGGTCGCCAAGTTTGTTGCCAAATTCTGAGATCACTGACGAGGCACCCGATCAGAACCGCTGATAGTGATTGAACTAACCGTGCTGGATAGCAACAATATAGGTTTGTAACAACATTATAGTTCGCATGAAATCTACTCTGATCAAACTTCAGAAAAAAATCATTAATTTTTTGAGAATATGATTAAAACTTTATTGTTTCATAGCATTCTCCTAATATCTATATCAATTGTTTCTATTATAATGACTGTTCAAAATAAAAAAGGAGCAATCAAATTTCTATTATTGACTTCAAAAATTTCGGATTCTAACTTATTTGTCTATCGAAAGAACAGGCCGAAATTATCTTTTGTTTCACACCCGCATATTTCTGAAAGGACCAGACAAGTTTGCAAATGATTTATCCAATTCAAGAAAAGTGAAAATGTAAGCAGAATTAGAATTTCAATTTCGCCTTAATTCTCTAATTATAGAACGGTAATACAAATTACACAAATTAGTATCTCAAAATAAAATCTTAGTATTGAAAATTTTTCTGTGGAAGAATTTAGTATTGAAATTAAGGAATTAAGTATTAAGTATTGAAAAGGAAGGAATTAAGTATTGAAAAGGAACATGTCATGATAATTCCTGGTATTATTGACTTAGTTTAAAATACACGATGCTTCATTGTAAAGCTCTTATAAATCTTATCTCTTTTTAAGTAATTAGAAACAAATTTCTATCTAGGACGCTGTCTAGATCAACTAAATCGTAAAGGATTGCGAAAGCAGGCCAATTAAAAAAGTATTCAGCTTAATTGACAAATAAATAAATATGTAAAAAATACAAACTCTATAAGTCATAAAATATTAACATTCTGTAAAATATATATTGTCAGTTTTCTGTATATATGTTATTACGCACTTTCAGTATTTACAATATTTTAAATGCAAAATATTTGCTAAAATAATGTTTTGCATAAAGATAGAGTGCAGTCAGGAGTTATAATAAATAAATAAAAATATATGCATTTTCTCAGTAATCTATACTTATAATAAAGCTCAATGTGTGTGTGTTGGCGCTCTACAGACCAGACCATTCAACCTACAGCTACCAAATTTGGCACGTGTATACCTTGGAGGCCGGGAATGTGCACCTGGGGGTTATTTTTTCGAATTTTTAACTAGAATTTTATTTATTTAAAAATTAAGCGAAATTTTGACGTGTTTCTGCTATAACTGCCGAAAATATTACCGCACAAAAAAGATTTTTACATCAAGTTAAAGATCAAACATTTATCTTTTAAATGATACTACTGTTTTAATCTTAAAATTAAATTTCTATTTTTAAAGAATTTTTAAATAAATATTTTAACTATGTTTTTCAATAATTTTTTTCGTCAAAAATAAAAATGAGGATTAAGCACGTTTCGCATTCCTGAGAAAAAAATAGCTTTTTTCTAAGTGTTGCCATCACATTGATTAAAGCTCTAACTGAAAATAAATTAAATCTTTTTGGAAATGAAATCTGCAAAATTATAATTTTTGGCAATTGTCTGTAAGAAATGAAACAAATATGAAATATTATTTTTTTCTAAAAAATAAATTCAAGAAAAATTATTTTATGATCTTTTACACTCTCTATACAGGGTGTTTATTCAGTCCCGGATCCATTTTGATATTTAATGACTTATAAAATTATGAATATGTAAACAAACTTATGGCATTTATTGATGGAATAACTCATATATTTTCCTTTTCAGGTTTGAATATTTTTACTTTTGTAAATATCGTCTGCGCGTGTTTTTAATTTCAAATAATTTCATTTTCCAGTCTAAATATCTGTACTTTTCTAAATATCGTCTGCTTATTAATTGCATTTTTCTATCTTTTGTTTTTGGCAACTATTGAAATGTTATGTTTACTTTTGATGTGTTTGTTCTATGTAGTACTTTTGTATGTGATGTTTTATTCGTGCGGATATTAAGGAGAAAGCATACACCACAAGAGAAAGCACAGATTTTATGGTGGTCATGGAGTTAATTTCCAATCAACTAAATCACTGACTTTTAAGAGTTAATTTCCAATCACTTAAACTGACTGATTTATGAAGATTTGAATATCACTATTCAATAAAAAAAAGGATAATTTTAGATTTTTCATCGATCGTTTCAAAGAAAATACGCCAATAAGCGCGCAGGTTTCTCAAGATTAATTGGCCTAAGATTATGAAAATGGTGAGTTTTTCTAAATTTTTAACATTTAAAACTTCATAAATAAGTCTTAGTTGATCGTGGAAAATAGAAACATTCATTCATTTATTTAAAATTTGGTGTGTCCAGAATATTTATCAGAATATGATACCTTACTGCATAAAATTTAGACTTCATAATTTTTGAAATATATTTATAAGCAGGAACAAAATATTATTATTGATTTCATTTCAATCCTTTTGAAAGCAAAACTAAAAACTGAATTTTATACTGAATCTCTGAAATTTTTGTTGAATTATTGTTTGAGATATTACATAAACTATGAAAAATATTTTGTAGTTAACATAAGACTTAAATACCGAGCGATTCTGTTTGCAATACTCATATTCAATAATAATAATAAATAATAAATAACAATAAAGATGATTAATAAAATAAAACGCTTGGTTTTATTAAAAAATATCTTAATATTAATTGCAATTTCGTCATTTACATTTTTAATTAAAGTTGAATTTTACCGGAAATGGCAACAAATTAGCAAAATATATATAGTAAATTGAACGAAACGATCTAAACACTATAAGTTTGGTATGACTATCAAAATTTGAAGATTAAAAATGTTTTGTTTGAGAATCTATTAAGAGACCAGTTACTTTAAATATTTAATTGAAAATTGTAGCGAGCGGTAATACTGGCGAACCGGCTGGTCGCCAAAGGCGGCTAGTTCTAAAATAAAAGTAAATTCATCTAAAAGGAATCATTAGCATGTTAATTACGTTTAAAATATTTAGAAATGTGAAATTAAAATGGTAAGTTTATTGAATAAGGGGCCTTATTATAAATTCCAATGACGAATGCCATAAAATGCCTAAATCCTTCAATGACCCTCTTTCACCTCCATAGCTCCAATCTTTATGAAAAAAGAAAGAAAAAAAAATCGAAAATGGTGGAGGAAGTATTGGGATTCTATTTCTTATATTTTCAAACAAAAGAAATCTTCCTTGAATTTACAAGCTTTTATTTTTGTTTATTTATTTATTTTTTGGAAACAAATAGGCAATGGAAAATATTGCACCTTTTTAAGCTTCTCTTTTTCAGTAAGAATACTTTCCAGCTTGCTGTTGAAAGACTTAGCAATGCAACTTGCTTTAAGTTCTTTATCCATACTTCCAATCTGATTGGATTTTCTCCTCTGATAGAAGGAGCTTTAATATGCTTTGTATTAGATCCCCTCAAGTGAGTGAAATGTACTTTTTATGATCCCAAGAGGTAAACTTGTTAAAGTTATTTTCATCACGTACGAAAAGGGTATTCGACTCGACAACTAAATAAGTGAAGTTTCAGCAAAATCTGTTTTAAGTATACTACTGTTTGGCATTAAAAAATTCCTCAAAAGAGTTTCAAAAGGAGATACAGAACTGAATTCTAAGTGGAAAGAGAACTCCTCTTTAGGGTATCTTTTGACAGTTTATCATTTCAAGATGGAAATATATAGGATGCCAACTCTAAATGTGGCTTAAAAGCTAATTTCCAAAGTAGGATTAAATTCCATTTAAAATGCTTTAAATGGCGTAAAAATTATATTTTTTTATTGCATAACAGCCAAAAATGTACTTAAGAATTAAAAAAAAATTAGTTTATTTTGTTGTCTCTAATACTATTTAGCAAAATATTCAACACACTAACATTCTAAGCAAAAAAGATCCAACTCTTCTATGATTAAAACTGGCCGTGATATGATAATTTAAAATTTCATTATAATTTAGACCAATCAAGGCGGATCTTCAGTAATTAACTGACAGATTGAAGAATAAAGCTATGCTGTATGTTTAAACCTTCTTTTATTCTGGGATGGAATTAGTATATTTCCTTGTATTCCATCTTATGACTAATTGTTTATTAAACTCTTTAAGAACTTTTCAGAAAGATTAAAGCAACCTTTTCCTTACAAAAGTCTAAAACAGTATTATTTTTATTCATTTTAAATTAAAACTGCCATAAGAAGTTTTTAAGAGTCCAATTTTATGATAAATTGGAACATTGCTATTAACTTTCAAAAGTGCTGGTTTCAGTATCTCAAATGAAATTTTTTTTCAAAAATGATTTTTTAAAAAATGGAACATTTTTTAACTCATTTTTGATACTTAAATACGAACTTTGTCAATTGTAAAATTTTGGTTGACACTGATCTGCAAGCAAATTTGGAAATTCGGAAAAGAAATAAAATAAATCGATATTAAATTTTCATTTGAATATATTTTAGAACAGGATATTCTTTTAAATATTATGAACGCACAAAATTGGGTTAATCTAAAATGCAAAAAAAAAAAAAAAAAAAAAATTCTTTTAAAAAAATTACAAAGAAAGTTCTTAGTTCGAACCTGAATTTGATAATCCGATCCGGTTACAGATTATGTTGGCGCTACAGAATAGATGGTCTTACATTATTCTTTAAAAAGAAGGCATGCGACTAAATTTTCTTATAGAAGTGAGAACTTATCTCAATAAAAGGTTACCACACTGATTAGATAATAAAATATTTTACAAAGTCACTTAATTGAAAAACAGAAGACAGTTCTTATTTTGACCACCAGGATGTTGATTAAATCTTTTTGAGGGGTTGTGTTGCTTCTTATCTTGCAGTTATCATCGAATTGAAAAACCCTCTCACATTTGCTATTTATCATAGACGCAGATACGCTACAAAACAGAAACTATATTCAATATCTGTGATACATTCAAAATTTGAATATGTTGCGTTATAGAACATACAGAATATGTTACAGAACAACATAAGTTTTTATTCAACATCCGTATACTTGAATTCAAAATTTAAATATTACTTCTATATTTATTTCAGACAAATGTTGCAAATACTTGTTGCATAGTAAAGATTTGAAATCAGGACATTAATTTTGACCTTTATATTTGAGGGTAAAATAATAAAAACTTTGATATTCTTACTAAAATTTCAAAAGCGGAATCGGAAAATCCATAGATTTGGTACCATGCTCTTACAATGAAACATTCACATAGGCTCAATAACAAATATTGATGCTTTATTACATACGAAGACAAGAAACAAAGACAAAATAAAACACAAATGTACACAGAATAGCACTTACATTTAACAGCAGCAAATAAGTAGTAAATCTGTGGTAAACAACCATACTACACTCGAACAGAATTCTGCACAAAATACTTGGAGAGAATTCCACAGAAGAGAGACAAGTCACGGTTATTTACGCCTCTCGATTGTCTGCTATTCTCGATTGTCAACTAGCTTGAGCTCAACCTTATTACCAATTGAATGTTAACTGAATGCTCGACTCACTATTGACTCGATTGAACAGCTGGCTACTTATCATACGACCTTTTGACTAACTCAGTGCTGACTGATTTCAGGTCTGTCTCCCGACTTTTTATAATTTCCGTGAAAAGTCAGAGAAGTTTTTGAAAAGATCATTATAACTCGCATTATGATTGGATAAATCGCCAAGATTTCTGTAGATCCAAGAACTTATATTTTATCGTTCAAAGTAGTTGAATTTATCGCCGATTCGCCAAATGGTAGCCAAGGTTGTGATCAAGAGCAGGGATTAAGGAACCAGCATTAATTTAATATTTGTCAGAGCTATTTAATATTTGAAACTATCATCCTTTAAGGAGACTAACTATCATCCTTTCAAGGAGACTTGAGCTGGGAGCAATATTATAAATTTATAACAATGTTAAACAGAAAAAATAAATTTCAATATATTTTTTGCTTTTCCTATACCTTTATTGAAATAATAAGCAGGAAAATTAGATTATAATGGTAATAATCGTGCGAAACTACATCTATATAGAAATGTAATAATATAAAATATCTTAAAGGGATTAAAGTAAGCAATTAATAAATCTCATACTTTGTAAAACCTATCATTTTGTAATTTTAAACATGCGCATACACTGCGTAAAAAAAGTAGAAGGACACTCGATTTTGTAACAATAACCGAAAAATATTTTATCTTTACGAAAATGTTTTATTAGAAACATTTAACAAATATTTCAAAAATACAATTTTAACATCAGAATTATGATGTTCAAACATAAAATATTAATGGCAACAAAAATAGTTTCTCTTTTTTGAAACTTTGTAAAAAAAGTAGGACAGCATTATAATGAATGAAAAAATAGTGACTTTAATAAGGAATGGTCTTCCCATTGACCTTTATAACTTCAAATATTCTGTTTGGAAGTGAATTGTATAGAGTTTGAATTTCAGTTTGACAAAAATTGTCCCACGAGTCATTCAATGCTTCTCGAAGCTGAGTTTGCGAATCAAATTGCCTTCCATCAGCATAAACTCGACGAACTAGCATTACCCAGATGTTTTCCACTATATTAAGGTCAGGACTTTTGGCTGGCCATGGTAAAACATCCACATTATTTGTTAGGAACCAAATTTTGACTCCAGTTGCGGTATGAATGGAAGCTCCGTCTTGCTGAAACTTCCACTCTTCACCCCCCATGTCAGAGGCATAAGGAAGAAGCTCGGAATTCGGCACTTGAATGTAGTCTGTATGTTTTTGCCTACCATTTAAGAAAACCAGACCTGTCCTTCCTCCGTATACAACAGCCAACCAAACCATTAAACTTCCTCCTCCCATTTGTCGTGTTGAATAGTATTCGCCTTCAGTCCCCAGACAATGCCAGTAGTGCTGATATCCGTCTGGACCGTGTAAGTTAAATGTCTTTTCATTGGAAAATATCGCAGAAGTCCATTCTGTAGTCCAGGACATGTGCTCCTTAGCCCACGCTAAACAGTTATCAATGTGAGCTTGCTTCCACTTAGGATGATGTTTCCGTTTTTTGAAAATAAATTTTTTAGATCTTTTAATATAGTTGTAAACTGTTTGTTTCGTCACATGATTAAGTCCTGCTTGATTTCTTGCCTTTGAAACACTTCCTTTGTTCTTCTTCAGCACACGAGCAAGTTTTCTTTCATCACGTGGTGTTAACTTCTTCGGTCTACCAGTCTTCCTTTTATTTCCATTTTTATAAGGATTTCTGATAAGGTTTGAAACTGTATTGGGGCTCACCTGCAACAATCGAGAAATCTCTCTGACACCTTTACCATGATTTTGATATGCGGAAATTTGCTCTTTTTGCAAATCGTTCAAAGGTATTCCTTAAGGCATTTCTGAGAACGGAGAAACAACGTAACTTTTAAACAAATTAGATTTTTTTGGACAGAAAAGGATAAATAAAGTACAAAATCACTATTTAAATAAAGAACAACTCACTAAATTAAATATATTAGCAAGTGTCCTTCTACTTTTTTTATGCATCGGAAATTATATATACTAATTTTCTTAATAATATTAGTGGTAGATGTTTAATTTTTGCCTAAAATGAAAACAAGTGTTATTAAACTAAATCTGCATAAATATCTGGTAGTTAGGAGAAAATAAGAGATATTAATTGGCAAAAAGACACTGTCCTTCTACTTTTTTTACGCAGTGTATTATATCGTTTGATGATTAACCATCAATTTAGTGATAAAATTTAAAGTTTTGATTAAATTCCATTTCACCAAATATTGATTGAAAAAAGAAAATATAAAAAAAATTGCTCATATTAACAAAATGTAATTAAAAAAGTGCTATCAAAAATTAAATTGAAAGCACTTATCGATTACGTGGACATAATTTTCAACCCATCAACTTTAAAAAATCAAATAAAAATTTAAAAAAATTACTGACATCACTGAAACGAATTATTAACATCAAATGAGGAACTATGATCAAACATTATCTCAGAAAGAAATAACACAATAATAATAATAAAAAAATTATCTTCCAAAATTCCTGATTGAACTTTTCGAACTTCCAATTATTGCTTTTCTTCATACAAGATTAAAGGATTTTCCTGGAACAATTATTAAGGGTGCTACACAGCTTCGAATCGCAGACTGATCCATCCTTAATTATATTTATTTCTTTTCGAAATACTTAGAGCATGGACTTGGTTCATTAATAATTTCTTTTTCTTCTGTTCTAATAAATCACTTCTCTTGCCAATTAAGAAGCAGGCTTTATTTGCTTTACTGTCTTCTCCTAAGTTCAACTGGCTTCTCTCGTACTGCACGCCACTTAGCTTCTTGTGTGAAAAGCTATCTTTCAGAAGAATCTTCTTTAATTTTCAACTATTTTTAAGAATCAGTATGAAAATTTTCACACCTGTATCTGAGTTTTATTTTATTTAGCACCAATAAGTTTTTTCATGTCTTTGGAAATTGAATAAAAATATATTAGAGTTTTTTTGTAAATACAATTTTGTGATGGCAGTTATTGGTCCAAATAATGAGATTCTGAATTCAAACTAGTAATATTAATTGAAGTTAGAAAAAGAATTTATTTAAGACTAAATTATTCTTGATAGACTTTCCTAAGTGGCACGATCCTTCTACAAAAATTACTTATTAGTTTTCGTGCTATTAAAATTTGTAATTATTCCATATCTATGGTACAAAAAAACCAAATTGGTAATCAAACGAAAATATTTCATACGAATCTTACATTTAAATTATCATTTTAGAAACGGAAAAAATTAATGTTTTTCTTTATAACAGAAAATATTTCGTATTAGAAAAGTTTGTAAACAATTTTCTGTTACATTGGTTAATATTTCAAACGAATTTTGTCTATACTTTCCATTTGAATTTTAAATAATTTTGCATTTAATGAAGTGAGTGTTTTCTAACAAGATATATTTTTAAAATTATAGTAGCCGTTAGTATAGTTATTTAATTAAGTAATTATTAATTATCGGTTGAGCATTTTTTTTTTATTTAAAAGCATTGACTTTAACAAAAAAATTATCTAGTAATATCAATAATTTAATTATCATGTAATTATCTCATTAGTAATCATATATTAAATTTTATTTTTAAAAATTATGTGACAGATTCGACTATGATCGTAGTTAATTTTGATATCACATTTTTTTCCACTTTAATGTTGATATTATTCGTTTCTCTTAATAAGTAACATGCTTTTTGTGGAAAAGGCATGGCTGATTGATTTATTTTATTTCAATTTTCTTTCTACTCTGTTAGCTATATTACTGATATATTTTTTAAATTTTTCCCAAGGATCAATACGGAACAAGCTACGTTAACTGCATATAATTTTAAAATACAAAAAATAATTCATTAAAACGATAGCTATATTACTGATATACAAAACAATACAAAAGTAAAATACAGAATAAAGATGCAAGTAAAGCTAGGGAAAGATATGCATAATACTAATATTGTGAACAAATGTAATCATATTTTTATAGTTAGTTTCACCAATTATATATCTCATTATAAGGTCATTTGTAGTATTTTATCCTTTTATTAAATATGTCAGACAGCGAGGACTGCAGCGCATCTTGAATATGTGTACAAAAAAACCCTACTCCTAAATAAATGAAAATAATTCTGTCTTATTTATAAAAATGTTCTATACTGTTTAACAAAATGTATTTAATAAAATAAAATGTGCGAAATTTCCTACAGTATAGCTCTCAGTAAATGTTACAGTGTTTAAATGGTTCTTTACCCAAAACATCCATCTGCCACGTGCGGAAGGATTTGGTTGGGACTACAGGCCGATGATTGAATAAGCCACTTCGCCACCTAGATCAAATTATCCCTAGAACATTCTTTCATGATTTTCTGGAGGCTTAGGATCGTTATTCTTTTCGGCGATAAGACCTAACAGTTTATTTCTTGCCGCAACATAGCATCCGCTATTTAAATAGTATTGTAATAGGAATGAAACGGGATCCAAAGTATCAGGGTGTAAAATAATTGCATCATTTTCAACAACAAAAATCTTCAAAATTTCATTTGTAACTAACGGTACTTTTTTGCAGGTAGATCTTTATACAAAGCATATAGAAGGAATTGGCAATTTTCATTATAAAAGAGCAGAAAAGAGTATTCATTTTTAATTCTAAATGGAATGTGTGTTATATGCTATCATTAAATCATTTGTATCAATCATTTGTATTATATATATTTGGTAAAGCATTTGTATCAATCATTTGTATTATATACAATTTTTAAATCATTTGTATCAATTGAATATGTCTAATCTAGTGTGAATTTTTCTTTATTTCAAGGTACTTACATTAAAAAATTTAAAAAATTGAATGACATGTAATTTGAAAATCTAAAAAAAAAAAAA
>JAPMOR010069744.1:0-26722 GCA_026543865.1 Argiope aurantia | reverse complement strand
GTAGAGCATTAATTGCGCTGATGATTAATTATTTTATTTTAGAACATTTCACACATTGTTTTACAACATATTGAATAAGGTAACTCGATTTGAATTTTTAAGACTTAAAAAAATGAAAACTTTTAAGCACAAATATGCCTTTGACGAAATTTTAGTATTCTGAACTTTCCCTACAAACCTTATTCCCTATTGTTACGGAATTCCTTCCGGTAGGTGTACGGTACAGAATGCTCAGTAACCGTTTTAGCGGGTAGGATCCCTTATTCCACCTCAAATCATAAAATATAGGTAGCAAAATGTAGCCGAAAGGTATACACAGACAGCTTTTGCAGTAATCAGCAATATACACGCTATTAGTAAATAATTAATTAAATAACATCACAGCGCATTAGTGCTCAGTTTGCTGCTAACAAGAGCTCGCTCCTTTATCACACTTTAAACAAAATATTCACTCGAATGCTTGCGCCTCCGCTTATATAGCATTCCAGACAGGGTATAGGATTTTCTAAAAAAGATTTTTGGATCTCTACTCCTAATTGAGATCTTGATATGGTTCTTGTGTTTTCCAAAACCTTAAATATTTCTGCTAAATTATCGTAAAATTTCTAGTCGAAATCGAAAGTCACTGACTTGGTATCCACTAAGTACTCGTTATTTAACAAACATTTGTAAAACTCAAATCCTTATAATAAAACTAACTGTGCGAGGAAACAATATTATAGATTCGCTACAATATTTTAATTCCAGTAATTCAATCATTTAAATTAGAAACTTGCATATATGAAAAAAATAATCACATCCATTTTCGAAGGTATGGAGTGTAAAAACTGAAACTTTCTCGCTTTCATATTTGCTATTATAAATTATATGCTTTTTTTCCGAGGACTCGGGAAAATCATTTTTCTTCATTCAATAGAAAACAAAGTTTTTGTACCGTTTAAAAATTTAGCTAGTAGCAATACCGAGGCATTAAAAATAGAATAAAAATTTACGGGCCAATTCATTTTCCTAAAATTTGTTTTCCCGGTACTACGTAATGTTCGTAATGATTTTTGAAGAAAAGCAATAAATGCAATTTATGTACTCGCAAATACTAACCAGCATCAAAATTGTATAGTTTGTGTTGTTCAATGATTTTAAATTTTTCGAGGAGAATAATTTTACAACTGATTTTATGCATCATCTGCATACAGTTCAATAGCACAGTATTCTTTGGCTTTCCGATGCTCAAATTAAATGCGAGATATTAAGATATGTAAAAGACCATTATAATAGAGATTTCTTTTGTTATGCATTCCTTCACATTCCTTCCACTTTAAGGTAGCTTTCGTTCATTGCTAAATTGTCCTGTGTTTATTTTAGCAGAATTCTTTACTTTCATGTACGAAGGTTCTTGAAGTTCGTCGAAAAATATTGATTTTATCAAGTAGAAAAAAAATCTTAACGATATTTTATATTTGGTGATTTTTTTGGTGATTTCGATGATTTTTTAAAAGAATAAAATTAAATTGAATTACGTATGGTTTGATTAAATTTAATTTAGTTTTAGATTAGAAACTTCATAAAAGTTCAAGAATATTAACTTACTCTCTAGATTTTGTTAAATGAGCAAATCACACAGGCTTCCAAACAAAATAATTATTCTAATATTCTCAGTAAATTCGAGGTATGACAATTTCGTGTATTTGACGAATATTAGCGGAAGCGGAATTTTTATTTGAATCTTAAACTACCTGACTCTCTCTCCATTAATCCATATGCTCTTGCTATATTAAAAAAGACAGACATAAAATTTGACAAATAGCATCTTTCTTCGTTCAATATTTTTAATATTCCCAATATTTTATTCATAGTATGTCCTTATTCTTTCTTTAGTATATCCTTTTTCTATAATTGTTTTCCATATAATCCTTGAGTTCGTCAAATAACACAGCGTTTCTCATTTTTACTCTGCTATGCAACGAATTAGGCATTGCTTCATGGTTTTATTTGTAGTGCATTCAAAATATTATCAAATTTCCTAAGTATCACCCTTGTGAATATAGTATTTTTCTTCTTTACTATACAAATTGTCACATATATATCATATCTATTATATTCAAAAAGCATTGTGAAAATATTCTTTTTAACATTATTGTAAATGCAATATTTTTTCCTTTTTAATAAAAATCCCTTCTCCTCCTGGGAGCACTTCGTAATTGAGGATAAGGAGCTTCCGCCCTGGAGATTGGTTCTCCAACCTTGGTGGGTACAGATAAAGGTAGGAGTCTGGATCATCCCATTCATGACGGGACGTAATTCCAAAGGGAAGGGTTGTACCGTGGCTGGTGATAGCCCTTAGAACTCAACTGCGATTCCCGCTAGTATTGCTGTTGCGGTGGGGCGCCCATTCATAATTTTTGCACCCCTTCCAGCTGGTTGAAATAGCCAGTTTAAGATAAGGTTAATAAAAATTACTTATATCTATATGGAATCGAATAGAAGCTACATGTATTCTAGAAATGGAGATGTAGTATTAAGAGGCCAAGAGATCTTGTTTCAAATAATTTTATCGATATATTTCACATTTCTAAGATTATAAAAAGAAATGATTGGTATTTGAAATCTTCAGAAGCAGATTTGTTGCATTAATTAAAACGAGTATTTTTAAAGCAATTTAGAATAAATAAATTTAAATCTATTTTACATTATTAATATGTTAGTTCCATCAATAAAAGGCACTATAAAACATTGATTTAAACAACATACTGGATTTTTGAAACTAATATTTTCTTTATAAATTTTTTTTCTGTGAGATTCTTATGTTAATAAATATTTTATATTTGTACAAAGAAAGGAGAATGAAATACATAACAGTTATAATTTGCAAATTAAAAAAAACTTTATTAAATTTAGTTCAATTAATAGAACATATAATTTAATTTATTCGATATCATATAAAAATAATTGGAAGTTCTAGAGTATTGACAAACTATGAATCTTAATTTTTTAAATACTTTCTCAGATACAAAGGTACAAAAGTAGCCTTAGTGGGAAACATATTGACAGACTTTATTTTTATTCCAAGGATTAAATTTTTTTCTGTTTATATTTCGAGACCTTATCAATATACTATCTAATAAGCTTTTTATTCTTCCCTAAAATCTATCTGATTAAACTTTCTTTTTTCTATAAAAGAAGTTTATACTATGTTGCCAGATTAACTTGCTTGAACAAATTGGTACATTTGTTAAGAGTTCAACATCCTGGTTCTTTTTTCGGCATATTTCTTTTGTAAAAGTAGTTCAGAGTAACAGGAAAAAACGTTTAGTTTTACAAAAAAGGGGAAAAAAAAGACAGTTGAATTCTTTTTTCATTTGAAATGTTCTTTTGAAAAGTAACTTAACGAGTTGAGCTGTAACAGAAAAGAAATACTTTGATCGTTTTCTTTTCAGATAACGTTCTTTTTCTAGATTTCAGAACAATCAGGAAATTTTTTCACAGTTTCCAAGAATAAGATATTTACAACTTTATCTTAAATTGCAACATATATTATTGGTTGCATAATTTTTTTTATGGAATATTCTAGAAAAAACTCAATTCTGCATTTCTATTGATTTGTTAAAAAAGATTTCTTTGGACATATATAACTTATTTAAAAAAAATTCTATTAGAAGTATACAAATATTAGGCTTAGAACATCTGAGTCCAGTAATATACAATATTAACTTTACAGAACGTTTTCTTTTTTTAAATAAAATCTTTATTGAAAATGTTTGATCATAGACAATGAATTACTGTATTATATATTTTTATTCCTTTTTAAATTTTAACTATGCATTTTAATCTAAAAACAAACAAGATACCATGGTTTCTCGAACGACTTTCTGAATTTTTACAATCTTTTTTTTCTCTTGATTTTCTTAAATTAAACAAAAAGTCAGAAGTCAGTCAGTTAAATGTCAGAATATATGCTCTTGCAAAAAGGAATATTATATTCACAGAATAAGAAAAACTTGAAAAATTAATTTATATTTGTTTTGCAAAACTAGAAGTAATATTTTTCTTCAACTGCATTTTTCCCCATCACTTATGAAGAATAAAAAGAGAAAATATTATAATTACCAATAAATATGAACTCAAGATTTTGCCAAACTTTGGTAATTCAGATCTCTCTGATTTCGAATAACACAGTTTTTAGAATCATACTCTTGTATCTCTGAATCCGCTCACTCAAAGCGTTTTGAACTAAATGGATGAAATTATATGTATTAATATGTGTTTTTTAAATCAAATTTTTAGACATCTATAAAATACTATTTTATAGTTTATCTATTTGTTTACCAGATTGCAATTGCACACTATAGCTACGAAAAGGAAAAATAAATTTAGTTCAATTTAGTTATATTAACGTCCCGTTTTAAAGCAATACCAGATCTATTTTGGTACGGACCTCGTAATTTTGAAACAGCAGTCAGATATCAAGGACAACTCCTGATCTGGCACTCCTGTCTCCAAACTTCAACACCACACCAGCGAGAGGACGTTTGGCCCCGACGGATTTAACGTGATCCAGTCCCGTTTACACTTTGTAGGAGATATTATTACTGCATACAAAATTTGCCAAAATGTATGCGAAAGTTAGTCACAAAAAATTTCAAATATTCTGTAAAAAGAGAGTATGCAAGAAAATGTCGAGGTAATCACTTCTATTAGTTTAATTTAATTATTCCCTCATGGTACGCGTTGTATCTTTAAATGCAATTTATGAGCAGCTAATGATATAGTAGAATTATTGAATTAGTAATATATAATGATCAGCAACAATAGTGATAAGACATATTACTTTGTAGGCAATATTTTCACAGCATACAAAAGTTGCCAAGAATTTGGTAAAATTAGTCATCAAAAGTCAGTGATAAGACATATGACTTTGTAGGCAATATTTTTACTTCATACAAAAGCTGCCTATATATCAAAGTGAATGAAAAGTTGTCTAGTCATCAAAATGAAATCAAATAAAACATGAAATAAAAGTTGCCTAGTCCTCAAAAAATGTCAAATATTCAGTCAAAAAGGAATTTAATATTTTTTTCAAATAATATGAAGCTACTGAAGCAATAAAATGAATTGATAATCATGTGATTTGAATGTTTTATCCAAAAAAAGAATTTATATTGAATCTTCTTTTGTTGATTTACACTGGCAGATTTCTATCCAGGCTGCTGTTGGGCACCGCTGGACAGACGAAAGACTGTAGGCAGGTGAGTAAATAATTGCTATTAGTCTAGATGCCAAAATTTTTTTTGAAAGAAACGCAATTTTTTATTTATAAGATATTAGCGTAACAATATGTGTAAACTTTAAATTATTGAAATCATTAAACGAAGTCTATATGCATTTTTGATCATTAATGGAATACTGGTTATCATTATTTCCATTTGCGCAGGTTCTGCCAAATAATTTTAGTGTTACATTTATTTGAAATTTATTATTTTTTTTTATCATCTTTCCTAATTTGATGTATTTTTTATTTCTTTATATATCTAAGTAAATAAATCATTATCTAATAATCATGTTCAGCATTTCAATATTTTCATTTCTTTAGTCATTATTTTCAAAATATTAATATAGTATAAATAAATAAAATCATACAGATTTTCATGATGTTACTAAAATAATATATCATTAACAGGATAATTCAGTTAAGAATGGGAAACTAAATTGATCAGATATGAAAAAAGGGGAATGGTATTGTACAATGCCTAAGTCAGCAAAATGCATAAACTATTACTGTTAATTTGAATAATTTACTAATGTTATAGACAGATATAATTAGGATCATATTGTTTTAGAAGAATTATATGCATCATATTTTTAGATGCTCAATTCATTTACAATTCCGTTCATTAATTATCAAATCTTTCTCCCTAAAAACTTCACTAGTTAAGTCACAAATTTTATTCCCCAAATGACCTCTACACTTTAGCTGCCAATTTTCTCCGCTTTTTCCCATTTGCTGTCTTCTATCAATAAAAATATCTTTCTTATTTTCTCCTCAGCCTATTTCATCGGAAACAATGTGGAATAACAAAGTAAGTGATTTTGCGCTGACGTAAACATATTTTTTTTTATATATATTTCGCACTTTGATTGATTAAAAATGTTTCAGACCTTTTTGCATAATTCTCCAAGGGGCTTATTGTTGTAGAGTAAAACTCCACTGAGAGTTTCATATAAAAATAGCATACATTTTATAAATATGGAGAACTTCTACCTATTTAAGATATATTGCTTCCTCATGTATATATCATACATGGAAATTTGTATCATATAACAAAATCTTATTACATTGTCATTACATTAATTTTCATATTATAACTACTGATTTCTTACGGTGTCTCAATTTTTTAAAGTAAATGTTATAAAATGATAAAGATAGGTATGGTATGTAGTTTTTACAATGAAATATGATTACTGAAACAAAAAAATGCAATGAAATGTCCCTTTTTTTAAGTAAGAGGATTTTGGCATTTTATGATTTCCATATTTTTCAAAAACCAAGATATTTTCAAGTGAAATTCTTTGGGGATTTAATTATTTTAAAAACGTTGCATTCTCTTTTACCTATTTTTTTTCTATTGGTTAAATCCATCTTAAATTTATGGCTGCATTCTTTCCAAATTTGTTTTATATATCTCAAGAGATTCTAATATTTGAAATGTAGTTCTCTTTATTGTTTAGATGGATTATGGAATTCTATCTTTTGTGGCTCAAAGTAGCCTAAGTAAACCAAACCTTGTTTAAAGTCCCTTTATAGAAAGTGAAAATTATAGATTAGAACATATCTAGAAATCTCTTCATATTTAAGAATACGTTTTCAGGTTTTCGTTACTTCTCGAAAAATAAAACCTTTCAATAAAATTGTATTAAAACATATTGTTATGAATCATTTAGAGTGCATTTTATGTTATTGTCAACTGTGCAAGAAATCCAACAAGTTTGGTGACAAATAATGACATTTATTCCACTAAAAAGGAAGCACATGAGGCCAAAACACAATCGATGTGTTCATAAAGATTAATTCTTACTGATACAAACAAGCAGATTGCAAAACGGTAAACAAAAGCAGCTTACATGACAAATAATGTAGTAATTGAGAAATCTTCTGGACCTTGAACTTCTCCTATTGTACTTGCCAAAAAGAAGGATGGATCGACTCGATTCTGTGTTAAGTATAGAAAATTAAATGAAATAACAAAAAAAGATAGCTACCCTACTTCTGACACCAAATATCACGGAACTTCAATTCCACTACTAAGTCCGTAAAGTCACCGGGTTCGCTTGTAATGGGAGTATGGTGTGAAAACAATCAGAAGGCCTCAGTAGAAAACCCACGACGACGTTTATTAAGCACGGAGACAGTAAAACATAAAACACAGAAGACAAATATACAGCCGAGACGAACACAGGTAACACACCAAAGCACATTACAACAAACTTTATCCCATAATTAGTAATCGGTAGCAATTACAACTACAGCATACAAAGCGGCCAGACAGAATTTAACAATAGAGGGAATCTTCGTAGCTTCACTCCACGGTTTCTCCAAAAGGCTGCAATTCTTCACGGTGTCCTCGCTTTAGCTGTAACCAACTGCCGACTCACTACTACACGACAGGCTAATTACTCCACACACGAATCGATGCCGCTTCCACAATAAACGCCAGGACTTAGCACGCATGTCAGTTTAGCAATAGCTTGAGCTCCACGCAAAGCTTGTTCTTCGCTTCGCTATAGTCTCAACGAATCGATTCATGACAACGACTCACTACAGCTTGATATTGCTTTTATAGTTCCCGGGAGACAGGCTGAGAAAGTTCTGGACCAATCAGGCGTATCTCGGTTCCTATTAAGTGAATTGCTAAAATTTTCGAAGTTTTCAGTAATATCTATTTAGTCGCCAAAGTCGCCAAATGTTTCGCCAAGTCTCCAAATGGGCGTTTTTTAGTTATTTTGAATTCTACACAGTTTTATCCTGCATCCGAATTTTGAAAATGAAATAATACTTATATTTTTTAAAAACATATTTAACGTTCGGAGGGATGATAACTTGATTCTAAACCAAGGAGTTGAACTGCTATTACAAAATCGATTAATGAGGACTTTGTATTTCATAAGTAAATAGCGAATATTTAATTTAGTTTATAGGATGCTATTTATGTTTAATCATGCAGTTTGATATATCCCTGAAATAATACGTTTAAATTTAAATATATCAAATGCTGGCATGTCTTAGAATTATTAAAAAACTCTACATAAATAAAACATAACATAAATAAAACATAATGACAGTTTTTGCTTACTAAACTGAAAAATCTGGAATAAATCTGATTAAAAAAGTGAGGCACTTCAAATGAGTGATATCCTTTTCATCAAAGAAATCTTTCTTGATGGTTGTGGGTTGAAGAAAGTACTGAATCTATAAAGTTAAAAAAAAAGCCCGTTTATTTTTGTGCTTCTGAATGCACGAATATGCTATTTCAGAGTGATATCAGGGAAAATGTCAGGGTTGAATTTGGAAATTTGTTCGAAGCCATAGGATAAAACCACCCAAAATCTACAATGAAATTTTATCGTCATAGTGTTGTTCAAAGGTTTTTTTTCGTTGTAGTAAATTGATGCCTATTGAATCAGTAAGATATGGGCGAGGAGAACCTGGATTCATCAGAAGAAACAATATATGGTTCCAATGACCTGATGCTCAGTTTTTCTTCTGGGAAATGGCTGTATTAAATTTTTATACTATATGACCATTCTCTTCAAACTTCTGGCATGACATATATTCGCCAATTTGTACCTTTCTCAGTTCTAAGAATCCATTTGTGTCAGAATACATATTAATTGATTATTTTTTCTGTTTAAAAAGTCGTCAACAGGCTTGATCTGAATCAACAGGCTTCACATGTTTACATACTTTTCAACTACTATATTCTCATCTTATACATTCCACTAAGTCCTCTGATCCTTAAGAAGTATTTTCTATGCATTATATTTAGTTTATTTCACTTGAAACGAAGATTTGTTATTCTAGGCAGCTAGTTCTATTACATCACAAATTCTTGCTCTAGTGTGGCAGTGTAGAAAATTATGGTAATTCAAAAAGTATTTTACAGATATTGACCTCATATGTAAAATTACAGTAAAATGTAGAACTTATCTTAACTAATTATTAAACTACTATTAAATTCTGTATGCTTTGTGTTTAATAAAATAAATTTTTATGCATATTTTATCTCAAAACTTTTATTAAATTTTGAGGTAGCTGGTTTCGTTTCGAGAAGACAAAAACATTTTCATTCGTGGACAATACCAGAACAACAACAACAAAAAAAAAACCAAAAAAAAAACAAGAGGAAGCAGAAACTTGTGAAAGAAATCTAAAAACTAATCATCAAAACAAAAAAAGAAAATTATAAATAAAATCATTATAAGAAAATGTCAATTTGGCATGTATGCACATTAGGGTGTATGCATAAAAAGTGCACATTAAGGTGGAACGAAAAAATCAATTTTTGATTTTTAATTTATAATAGCGCGGAAAAGTTGTCTTTTGGTCCATATAAAATAAATTATAAATATGAAAAATATTACAGAAGGTCTTGAATGCCGCAAGGACGGTAAAATTTCATAAAATTGAAATTTTAGCAACATTTTAAAATTTTTTAATGAAATAATCAATTTTTGATTTTTAATTTGCAATAGCGCGGATAAATTGCCTTTTGATATAAAAAATATTCGATTACATCTTGTGGTGCCACAAAGACGTTAAAGTTTCATAAAAACACCCTTTTTGCAACTTTTTAAGGGATTATGCGTGACTCGATTATGAAATAAAAAGCTTTAATATTGTCATATGAATAAAAGTATAAAAATAGTTTTAATATTGCACTGGCATGACACTGAGATTTGTCTGTGACAAGGGCAGAGCTGGTTTCAAATCAATAGCTTTTGTTGAGTCGGCGTCTCCGCTAAGTCTATTGTGTAACTGATTAACGTAACTGATTTGCTAGTTTGTGAGCTTTTGTGCTTTGCTGTGATTAAAAATGACGCAGTCTAAATTAGTGAAAACAAGACAATTATCAAAGTGTTCTTTATTTGGGAAATTTAGTGATTTGCCTGAAGTTGAACTCACTACTTACGAATCTAGTGCTGCTGTTATGTTAGACATAACCTCAAAATTGCTTCAATGAAGGATCCTTCTGTAAGCAAAATATGTAACACTTTAGTTCCCATGGTCAACAAATATGGTCAAGATTTTCTATTACCAATGCTTCTAGCAAAAGAATTTTAGAAATGATAAAAGCCTATCATGTTAAATACAGGAATTTATTAAAGTCTAAAAGCAGAAAATGCTCTTGCTCTATAATTATTATTACATGCTCTATAATAAAATTAAACAAATGTCATATGAGCCGTTTATTTTGAAAATGGGGCAAGTCCATTTTTTGTTATAGCAAGATATTTAAAGGTTTGCATTTCAATAAATTTAAAAATATTGGTAAGTATTAATAGATATATTTTTTGTATTTTGTGGCACCAGATAATGTAAATTTGTAATCCAATAGTGTTTACAGTGCTTTGTTATAACAAAATGGACTTGCCTCACTTTCAAAATTAATGAATTATTGTAAACGTTCATTTAATTGGGGAATATTTCAGTTACACCAGTCTGTTCTTTTAATAATAAAAACAAAATACTATTCAAAAATTTGCAATTATTTATTTATTTGATAAAAAGTGAAACAAAACAAAGAATATTCTTGTAGAAAATATAACATAACAAAAAACAATTCAGTTTTATTAAGAATTTCAATGAAATTATTCATTTTCAGTTTATACGTAGGTATAATTAAATTGAATTTTATTCAGGATTTACCATTTTAAAAGTCCATGCTGAACAGGAGTTATATATGGTAATAAATCTATCCCTTCCTTGCATTTTTTCAGATGAAATAGATCTCCTTTTTTTCATATATAAAAGATAATTTTATATTTCTGAAATCCTCGTTGTGGTGGCAAATAGATAATTTTAAATTCAGCATCTCGTTCTATCGAAGTTTTGTAGAACATTTTGTACGGTGCATCCCTTTAAAATCTGATTCAGCATATCAGACGTTTATTTTGAAAGTGCGGCAAGTCCATTTTTGAAAAAAATGAAGATAAAATAACTTGTTATGATAATTGATAAAACTTGTGAATATGATAAAACTTGTTATGATAATTTTTATGCGTAAACAATTTAAAGTAAAAAAATCAGATTCTAATATTTTGGAGATGGCAGTTTTAGCTCTTAACAATATTGAAAATCTGTTTATTTTGAAAGTGGTGCAATTCCATCTTAGATTGAAATTATTTTTGACCGAACATATCATGAAAAGATTTAGCTCCAGTTGCAGTATAATGAAGCATATGAGACTGTTTGATATCATAAATGAAATCTAGGGTGTTTCTATCTATCTATCTATCTATCTTTGATAATGAAAATCGGTGGTTGTACAGTATTTCATAAATAATAAAAAGTGTATCTAAATTTTATGCTTCAATAATAATACAGCATCATGTATGCATCTCTGATCAGATCTGCATCAAATTAGGCCCGCTTCAGATATGCATCAGACCTGTATTTAATTAAGCGCGCATGAGATGAGCATCTAAATAGAACTGCATCTAATTAGGCCCGCATATAAGTAGATCTGCATCAAATTGTATCTAAAACAAGTGTATATTTTATTACATCTGCATCTATTTAGAGCTGTAAATAGCTAGATATATTCATATCTGCATCGAATCAAGCCCACATTAGATCTGCATCTAAAAAGAACTGCATCCAATTAGGCCTGCTTGAAGTCTGCATCTAATTGTGGCCCCATCAGATCTATATCTAATTAGATCCATATCTAAATCTGCATGAGATTTTCATCTAATTTGATCGGAATCACGTATGCATCTAATTATATCGGAAACAGTCCTGCATCTAATTATATCGGAATCAGTCCTGCATCTAATTAAGCGCGCATGAAATTCGCACCTAAATAGAACTGTATCTTATTAGGCCCGCATCTAAATAGATCTGCATCTAATTATATCTGATTCACGTCAGCACCTTTTTAGGCCCGCATCAGAACTGCATCTAATTACATCTACATCTATTTGGAGCTGTAAACTGGATATATTCAAATATGCATCTTATAACGCCCACATCAGATCCGCATCTAATTAGGTCCGCATCTAAATAGAACTGAATCTAATTAGGCCTGCATCAAGTCTGCATCTATTTTGGCCCCCATCAGATCTACATCTTATTAGATCCATATCTAAATCTGCATCATTTTTGCATCTCATTAGAGCGGAATCCGGTCTTCATCAAATTAGGCCAGCATCAGTCCTGCATCTAATTAAGCGCGCATTTGGTCCCCGTCTAAATAGGACTGCATCTTTTTAGGCCCGCATCTAAATAGATCTGCATCTAATTATATCTGAATCATGTCTTCATCTTATTAGTCCCGTATCAGAACTGCATATAATTACAACTGCATCTATTTAGAGCTGTAAATAGCTAGATATTTTGAAATCTGCATCTAATAAGGCCCACATCATATCTGCATCTAAAAAGGGACTGCATCTAATTAGGCCTGCATGTAGTGTGCATCTTATTGGGACCCCATCAAATCTACATCTAATTAGATCCATATGAGTTGTTTATTTTGTAAGTGGTTCAAGTCAGTTTTTGAAAAAAAAATTTTTAGATAATGTTAGTTATAAATAAAACTTGTTAAGTTCTTTTTATGCGTAAACAATTTAATTAAAAAAATCGGTTTCTACTATTTTGGAGATGGCAGTTTTAGCTCTTTATAGTATTGAAAATATGTTGATTTTGAAAGTGGTGCAAGTCCATCTTAGATTGAAATTATTTTTATTACTGCAAAACTTAGCTCCGGGTGCTGTATGGTGAAGCAAATGTGGCCGTTTGCTATCATGTCTGAAATGTATTGGATTCTATCTATCTATCTATGATAATGAAAATAGGTGGTTGTACAGTGTTTTAACAATAATAAAACTTATATCGAAATTTTGTGTTTCAATAATAATCCAGCATCATATGTGCATCTCTGATCAGATCAGCATCTAATTAGGCCCGCTTCAGGTATGCATCACAATAGAACTTCATGCGATTAGACTTGCATTTAATAGATCTACATCTATATCACAATAAGGTCTGCATCTAATTAAGCCCGCTTCATACCCACATCTAATTATATCTGAATCTTTTTAGACCCACAGATTTAAGCTATATACTTTTAAATCTGGATCTAATAAGGCCCGCATCAGATCTACATTAAATTTGATCCACTTCTAAATAGAACTGCATCTAATTAGGCCGGTATTTAGTCTGCATCTAATTAGGAAACCATCACATCTACATCCAACTAGATCCATATCTAAATCTGCATCAGGTTTGCATCTAATTAGATCTGAATCTGGTCTGCATGTAATTGGATCCACATCAGACATGCATCTAATTAGAACTGCATGTAACTGCACCTAGTTAGATCTGAATGTAATAAGCTCCACATTAGATCAGCATCTAATTAGACCCGCATCTAATTTGAACTGCATTTAATTAGGCCTGCTTTAAGTCTGCATCTTATTAGGCCTGTATGAGGTGTGCATCTTATATGATCTATACCTAAATAGATCTGTAGCAGGTGTACATCTAATTAGGATCTCATCAGACCTGCATCTAATTAGGCCGGCATCAGGGTCGCATCTAATAAGGCCCATCTCTAATTAGATCTGAATCAGGTCTACATCTAATTAGACCCGCATATAAATAAAGCTACATCTAATCTACATCTACATCTGAATCAGGCTCTAATTAGAACTGTAAGTAACTAGATCTATTTTGATGTGCTTATAATTAGAACTGCATGTAACTAGATCTATTTAGATCGGCTACTAATTAAAACTGTATGTAACTAGATCTATTTAGATCTGCACCTTATTAGCCCGGAATCAGATCTATCATCTAATTAAATCCGCATCTCAATAGAACTGCATATAATTAGGCTCCTATCAGATCATATATCTAATTAGATCCATATCTGCATCTGCATCTAGTTTATATGTATTTAGATCGGAATCAGGTCTGCATCTAATTTTGGCCAGCATCAGTCCTGCTGCTAATTAAGCGCGCATGAGTTTCACATCAAAATAGAACTGCATCTAATAAAGCCCGCATCATTAATAGGTCCGCATCAAATTATATCTGAATCAGGTCTGCATCTAATTAGACCCGTATCAGAATTGCATCTAATCACATCTGCATCTATTTGGAGCTGTAAATAACTAGATACATTCAAATATGCATCTAATAAGGCCCACATCAGATCTACATCTAATTAGATCCGCATCTAAATAGATCTGCATCTAATTAGTCCTGCATCCTGTCTGTATCTAATTAGGCCCCTATCAGACTGCATCTAATTAGATCCATATCTAAATCTGCATCTGGTTTGCATCTAATTAGATCGGAATCAGGTCTGCATCAGTCCTGAATCTAATTAGATCGGAATCAGGTCTGCATCAGTCCTGCATCTAATTAGATCGGAATCAGGTCTGCATCAGTCCAGCATCTAATTAAGCTCGCATGAGATCCGCATCTAAATAAAACTGCATCTAATTAGGCCGGCATTTAAATAGATTTGCATCAAATTATATCCGAATCAGGTCTGCATCTTATTACATATGAATTTATTTAGAGCTGTAAATAACTAGATATATTGAAATTTGCATCTAATCAGGTCCACATCAGATCTGCATCTAATTAGAACTGCATCAACCCTGCATCTAAATGGGGCCCCATCAGAACTAAATTTATTTAGATCCATATTTAAATCTGCATCTGGTTTGCATCTAATTAGATCGGAATCAGTCCTGCATCTAATTGAGCACGCATGAAATCCGCATCTAAATAGAACTGCATCTTATTAGGCCCGCATCTAAATAGATCTGCATCTAATTATATCTGATTCAGTCAGTACCTTTTTAGTCCCGCATCAGAACTGCATTTAATTACATATACATCTATTTGGAGTTGTAAATAACTTGATATATTCAAATATGCATCTAATAAGGCCCACATCAGATATGCATCTAATTAGATCCGCATCTAAATAGAACTGCATCTAATTAGGCCTGCATGAAGTCTGCATCTATTTAGGCCCCCATCAGATCTACATCTTTTTAGATCCATATCTAAATCTGCATCATTTTTGCATCTCATTAGAGCGGAATTCGTTCTTCATCAAATTAGGCCAGCATCAGTCCTGCATCTAATTAAGCGCGCATTTGATCCCCGTCTAAATAGAACTGCATCTTTTTAGGCCCGCATCTAAATAGATCTGCATCTAATTATATCTGAATCATGTCTGCATCTTATTAGGCCCGCATCAGAACTGCATCTAATTATATCTGAATCATGTCTGCATCTTATTAGGCCCGTATCAGAACTGCATATAATTACAACTGCATCTATTTAGAGCTGTAAATAGCTAGATATTTTGAAATCTGCATTTAATAAGGCCCACTTCATATCTGTATCTAAAAGGGACTGCATCTAATTAGGCCTGCATCAAGTGTGCATCTTATTGGGACCCCATCAGATCTACATCTAATTAGATCCATATGAGTTGTTTATTTTGCAAGTGGTTCATGTCGGTTTTTGAAAAAAAATTTAGATAATGTTAGTTATAAATAAAACTTGTTATGATCTTTTTATGCGTAAACAATTTAATTAAAAAAAATCGGATTCTAGTATTTTGGAGATGGCAGTTTTAGCTCTTTACAGTATTAAAAATATGTTGATTTTAAAAGTGGTGCAAGTGCATTTTAGAATGAAATTATTTTTATTACTGCAAAATTTTGCTCCGGGTGCTGTATGGCAGCAAATGTGGCTGTTTGCTGTCATGTCTGAAATCTAGGGTGTTTCTATCTTTCTATCTATCTTTGATAATGAAAATTAGTGGTTTTACAATGTTTCATAAATAATTTAAATTAAATATTTGATCTTAAATTATAACATAAATATTTCATTTTAATTTTGTGTTTTGATAATAATATGTTTACTTCCAACACCGTTGTGAAGTCAAATGTCAATGAAAAAAATATTATTGACCATAATTTTTTTTTGTCAGGACATTCAATTTACCAAATGATCATGATTTTGGAGTGGTAGAACTGGCAATCCGGAAAACCAGTTTATTGTATATTGCCCAGGATTACTATAAAGTAATACGAAATTGTTGAAAATATAATAAATGTTTAATGCATGAAATGAAACGCGGATATTTATTATCAACCCAACCTCTGCAGAAAACGTTTTTAAAAAGAAATAAAAAATACCGATGGAGAAACAGTGAATTGTTTAACAATTAAATAGCTATAATATTATTAATAATATTATTATTAACGAATATAACATTATCGATAGTAATATTATTATTATCTAAGCACAAAATTAAGACATACTTTTTATTATTAATGAAGCACTGTACAACTACCGATTTTTATTATCAAAGATAGATAGATAGAAACTCCCTAGATTTCAGTTATAATATGAAACGGCCACATTTGCTTCACCATACAGCAACCGGAGCTAAATTTTGCAGTAATAAAAATAATTCCAATCTAAGATGGACTTGCACAACTTTCAAAATCAACATATTTTCAATACTGTTAAGAGCTAAAACTGCCATCTCCAAAATACTAGAATCTGATTTTTTTTTAACTTTAAATTGTTTGCGCATAAAAAAGATCATAACAAGTTTTATCCCCATTTTTTTCAAAAATGGACTTGCTTTACTTTCAAAATGAACGGCTCATATATATTTAAAAAAACATACTTTTAAATATTTATTTAACTGCCTTTTAATCAGTATAATTCCATATTCATACCAGTTTATGTTATTAAACACTCCAATATTTTTATTTACAAAACATTCGAGTACAATTTTCAAATGATCTCAATGAACTTCAAATTATATATTTAATAAATTTGCAGTTAAATTATCAGTTTCCACAATTTTTAAAAAGTAAAATAGGCAACATTTAATATTAATCGTGTTTCGAAAATGCAGCTATTAAAAAAATAAATTTGAAAATCTTCAAAAAGAAAAAAAAAGCCATTCGTACAAATTTCACATTGAAGTTAGTTTTCCCGATTTTGTAAACCTCGTAGTATTAAATATTCTAAAAATTATTAACTAGAACACTTATTTTTCAAAGTTGTTTTGACTTTGAATAACATACTTTTTCAATATGCTCAAATAAATTATTGAAATTTCAAACTTTCATAACCCTAGTAACACGTATATATTATAAAATATTGCAAGATACTATATTCACAATATTGTGGAATATTGAATAATATAATATAATATCGCAAAATATTGTGCAATACTGTCCAAAGTAGGTGCCACCTTTGAAGTGAGGATTTCTGTTGCTGCTTATAGTCATTAGTTTGTGACGGGAGAGGGCTACTGACAACAGTTAAGATGCCATTAACATTCTTGCCACATAAATAAATTTGCAGAAGTTACTACTTCTAGGAACTTTAAAATGAAAGGATTATTCCAGACATTTATCATAACTGGTCAGTTTTTATTTGCTTTATTTCTTTTGTTTAATTATTAAATTATTTATAAACACTGTGCGTCTACCTACATAATATAATACGCAAATGTTGATACTGTATAGTCATGAATCATATTAAAGAAATAAAAAATTATGCATTTTTATAAAGATAATAAATAAAAGGATATAAATCTTTAGCATAACGTTTAGTTAAAAACAAACTAAAATGTGAATTAAATTCACCTATAAAAACGGCCTCAAACTGTGCACTGCCTATGACTGTTAAAGGTCTAAATATGCCTCTTATTTCCAATTGCTTCATTCGTAAAAGTTCATTTCATGAATATAAAGGATGAGTTTTAATATTGTGAAAAGTATCAAAAATATTTATATATTATCAAAACTTTTATGGGATGTTTATGAAATTAAACTTCTTTTTATCTGATTTATTATAGTAGGCACTGAATCAATAAATATTCGTACAGAAAATTAAAAGTATTTCTCGCTGTTGTGAAAAAATATTTTTGTGTAATATTTATTACTCAGTTATTTGTCATCTTGAATTAAAGACATAAAAAATTTGCCCCCGTAATCGTTATTCCCTTTTTTAAAAAATTTTTTGGTGTAATAATGCGTGAAAAATTGGTTTCTAAAACAAAACAAAACAAAAAAATAACAACCGTTTATACATTTTATGTGCACTAAATTTCCTATAAGCGCAATAAATGTATAGCGCTGATCACTCAATGCTGTTATAGATTCTGAAAAGAACAATTTTACATCTCATTTCACGTTGTTTTATGCATCATCTGCATCTAATAACATTGCATTTCTTCGCTCTTTGCTATTAATAATGATTAAAATATGCATAATGTTTCGCTTTATCAGATTTTTCTTTAACTGCACATTTCTCTCTTTTTTTCCTTCACTTTATTTATGATGAAATACTAATTTTTATGGTTTTACGTATATATCATATAAGAATTCGTTTGTAAAATACATAGTCAGAAAATATTGATTCTTTAGATAGAGTAAAAAGGAATTTGCGCTTGTCATGTAATGTTGGCAGCAATTCTTATGAAACTAAACAATATAGTCACGTATAGAATTTCTTTGTTCTACTAACCAGATTTATTAACAAATGCGGCAACACAGAAACTTGAATAATAAAACATTTTTAAAAAAAACGAAACACGCGTTTGCATGTATATATATCGCATTATTTATTCTGGAAGTATCTGAAGGAATAAATTTTGTATATTGTTACCATATAAAAGAAAGCAAAATTTTGAATATTATTTACACAGGCTTAAAGAAAACCAATTAAAGTACGATAAATGGGAAGTTTTGTTATACATAGAAGGAAATCCATAATTCAAATGTTTGAAGACAAGAATGGATACATGTTCTCTTACATACGGCAATGGTATTAATTTTAACAGGAAAAATAGAATTACTATATTAATATCAACTATTTAGATTCGCTTCTAAGGAAGTCTTTAATAATTAGTTTTAATATAAAAATTCTATTATAAGATTTAGTTAATAAACTAGCTAATTTTACTATAAAATTATTATAATCTCAGACATAGTTTACAAATCTATTGTTGAAGAAGAGGTCTTGTAATTTTTATCCTGATCATATGGCCAAAAAAAAAAAAAAAAAGGCTTAAAAAATTATTTGCATAAAATTTTGCATTTAAATATTGACCCACTTTTTTCACCCTCAAATTTCTTTATTTTGAGATTGAACGTCAAATAGCACTTGCACTTGTGGAAATTGTTTTGTGGTTGTCAAAATGTCAATGAAAATTGCTCAGATTCTATCTCAAAATATCAGTAAGGAATATACTAAAGAATATGTGTTTGACGGTTAAAATATCTGCTAAATAAAATTAAGTTAAAACATCCAAATAGCATTTGAAACACATATTTGTAACTATATACAATATTTCGTTAGACTATTTTTAGTTATGAATTAAAAAGGGAAAATTGTTTCTAAATTATATGAACTTTATAGAAAATAAAATATAACATTTATTCTGTTGAGACCATTAAAGTAGATATTTGCCAAGTAGATTTAACAAATACGCAAATAGTAGAAAATGTATTTGGCTTTGTATTCATTTAACAAGCACAACGCCATTTCACTGCTAGGAAGAAAGAATTCTAATTGCAAAGAGACAGCATAAAAGATGGGATCCATTTAATTTTGGAACACATTCCAAGAATATTTTTCTATTTGAGCTTGCCAGTCGGCGTATGTTAGTCTGAAAGTTAAATGAATTAGTTTGTCAGAAAGGATGCAGAAAATTTGACATGTGCTAACATTCATGACTTCTTAATTGATTACTGCTGTGTCTCAAGCTTATGAAAATTTCAAGCAAAGAGTTTTGCTCTCTGTCGGCAGTGTTATAGTTTATAGAAATTTTATTTCAATGGATTGAATAATGATTATATATTGGAAACATGTGTAGAAACAAGATATCAAGTATAAAATGCTGTTCCTTTTTCTGCGATCATAGTTTCAAATATAAATTTTCAAAAATTAGAATGAAAATGAATCAGAAATGAATGGAAAATGAAGAAGAGAAAAGCATCATCATGCTATTACTTTCCTAATTAAATATTAACTTAAAAAATTAAACATTTAACTTTTTTATTCATCCAGAAAATGCATGCAACTAAAAATAATGTTTATATTTTTTCCTCCTTTAATAACCGTACCCGATAATAGAAGTTTTGTTAGAAAATTGTATATTTTACGGTAAAGGACAATGACATTCAATTTTTAGGAGATTTTATTGTAGATGCTGCACTTTTTAAAAACCAATTAAAAGTTCCTTAAAAGTTCTAAGAGGTTTATAAAATGTTTTTACATGAAATTATTAATAGCTAACAAACTATACACTACCCGTAAATTACATAATGAGGCATGTATGAAAAAAATCGCTCAAAGCGTTTTATAGGGCTGAACATTGGAACTAAATTAAAATTTAGCAGGGAGTTTCTTTTAATTTAAAGTATGCGCTTACTAAAAATTAATATATTTATAAATATTTTTTTTTAAATTTCAATAAGACTTTTAATTAAAAACGAATTTAAGAATTAAAATTTTTCCCCAATAACTTCTAGACATATTACTGCACAAATACCTTTTTCTAGCCATTTTATTGTTAAAAAATTAAGTGATGATAATTTAATTAATTATCATTAATTGTAAAACATTCCATATTAATTTTTATATAAAATTTTAACATTACATAAAACGCTTTATGTAATTTCAAAACGTATTTAAATATATTTCGCAATAATATTTTTTTCATTATTTTAGTTACCAGACTCATTTTGATTCTTGATGCGATGTGCGATTCTGGTTTTTGTGCAAGTTATTTTTGCTATAAAATTAAAAATAAGTTATTAAATAAGGCATGGCAATAAACGAAATAATCTTAAAACTTTATCATAATATAAAGTCAATTATCCTTAAATTCTTTATAATTTAGCAAATGCATGCAAGTTGTTACTAAAAATAAGATTTCTCTATTTTCAGTATATGCAAAAGTTTATTGTCAGTACCTATAACATTTTAACTATTTTATACTTTGATATTATATTAGAAAATAGCATTATTATAGTAGGTGTTATACTTGTTAAATTTCAATATTTGTTTTAAAATCTAGAAGGTCATGCAAAATATTTAGATGAAATTCAGTTTTTTTCTTTCTGTTCGTAAGAAAAGCGCATTCTGATAAATATGCATTCTATGATATGACTTTTAGCTTAAATTTGACCTTGTCATATGTTTATGGAAAGATCAAATTCTTCTTTTTTATTTTAATAAAATATGTAAATAACCACTTTATGCCCCAGAAAAATGCTGGAAACAATCCAGATTGTCATTTCTAATATCTTAGTAAATAATGCTGTCTGCTTTTTAAGTCAATTTGTCTTATGTCTTATAACTTGAATTCTTTAAAAAAGAAATGGCATACATTAGCAAAATCACTAGTCTAGAAAATCTTACCTAAATTTCTTATTCAGGAAAGTAGTGAGAAGTTAAATTAATGTATATTCTCAAGCAGAATAAATATTAACAAACTGTAAACTTTATAAAATGTAAATAGAATAATTAAATATCAAGGCTTTAATGAAATACTTTTCAAAACATCACACACATAAAAATGTAAAAATAAGAAATCTGTTCTTAAAAAAAAAAAAAAAAAGCAAAAACAATATTTTTCTTTGGAATTGGATAGAATAGAATAAATATATATAAGTATGAAATGTTTTTCTGGACATCAAACCCATTAAAAAATAAATATTAAAAGAAATCGGTTCTTGAAATAAATGAAAAATAATATTTGCCTTTGGAGTTGAATCGAAATAATTTTATTGATTTTGACAGGAGTACCAAAAAAATTTGCTGCTCTGGCCATCTATTATTATGTCACGAATTGCAAAAAAAGCAAAATGAGGAGAAATAATAGTAATTATATGAAACAGAATCCATTTCTTTCAAAATGTCGAGGTTTCAAAAATTGAAGAAATTATATTTCTTATGACGGGTTTTAGTTTAGACGGGTTTCTTAAATTAAACTCCTCTAGAAAATGGAATATCAGGTTTCCTGCCTGAAAATACAATTAACAATTTGTATCTTAAAATTGCTGGCTTGCTTTTAGTTAATTATCGATAATAAATTCTAGATTGAAAAATAAAATTGAGAATATCTTAAACCATTGTATGAAAATTTGATTTACTCATCAAATTTATGAAAAAACAACTTGAACGATGGCTTACAACATCGTTATTTAGTGTAGTTAAATAAAATGTTTGACTTTTGGAAAAATAAATGAGAATGAAAAAAGGGAACTGTGTTTATTCCTCATGTTAATCCTCATCCCTCCAGTTAATCTTATTTTAAAAATTTAATTACGAGATTTAGTTTTCCAAATCTATGCATATTAAAATTGCAGTAATCTATAGAATATTCTTTATTTTATTCAGATAAAATTTAAAAAAAATCTATTAATTTTTAAGATACAAGCCTTTTGAGTTCCCTTAATTTGATTTGAAAAATAATTTCTCGTGATATGACTGTGGAAATTATTTCATTCTCTTAAATCATGAACAGTTTCTTACCAATATTCCGTTCATGAAGTAAAATGCATTCGAATATTTATCATACTAGGATGCAATGTGTTTATATTCTTCAAAAACATTTTCAATTTAGATAATCTCAGTTCTGCAGATCAATGTTTGACATTTCTAGTTTGATTTGTGACGATATCAGTGAACTATTTATAGAATATAAAGATATATGCATTCAAACCATTCAATTTCCAGTATTCCAGTTGTCTAGCTTTGTAAAAGGATTGTAATCCGAATTTAGTGTTATTCAAATATACAGTATTCTAACTGAAAATTAGAATCAATTTATTATATTTACCTATACGGGAGATCCACTATAATCGTGACCGAATAATAGAAAATAGCTAATTTCTAAATGCCCTTATTTTGAAAAAAATATTTTAAATTGTGCAAGAAAATTTATTTAAATTTGTTCTATCTAATAAAACTACCGTTTAAAAAATTATAAAGATAAAATTTATATAATTTCTCAGTTTTATAGTCATGTTTTATAAAATCTTTTGAAATACTTATTATTTAAAATAAAAACTTATTACAATTTTTTACATTGAATATCACTATTTTAGATTGTTTTAGACCATTTAAAATAGTTATTTTAAGGAATATCATCCAATCAACAATTTCCGCTCCTTCGAATTGGCTGTTGATTGTTTTCAAGCACTGAATTTCAAAACTTCATACTTCAGTCAGATTATTTTCAAAAGCAAGTGGAACTTTAAAAAAATATTACTGTATGAAAAATATTTTGCTAACTATGTTTAATGATTGATTGTCTTTTTACTGATACCTTTTCATTAATATGATTGAAAAAACTGAATAAAATGTTTTCATATCTCGTAATTTTGTAGACAAATTTCGTAAATTTTTTTAAATACATATATTTGCTTAAGCAACATGAAATATAATTATTTACATCATTTAAAGCATTTTTCAATTATAACTATCTGCCTTTCTCGAATGACTTAGAAATTAGCTATTTAAACAAGATTAGAATAGATACCTTGTATATAACTCTAAGTTAACTACAATCTTTATGATTAAAGACCTTGCAACCCGAAATAAAATTAATGGTTGTTCATGGAGTAACTCAAGCTGAGCCGTAAGTAATCTACATGTTCGAAAAGAATTCGTTTAGTGTAGCTGAGAGTACTAAAATCTTTTACTTTATTGAAAAGAACACCGAAAAAAATATAAAGAAGTTTTTTTTAATTACTTTGTTATCACTTGTGAGACGATGGGTAATAATTTTATAAATAATTGCATTTTTCAGCTTTATAGATAATAAAATTTTACTAATTAAAATTACGAATATTTTCTTGAATAGTTTAGTTAAATCAAGTCCTTTTCAACACAGTTCATGTGAGAATGACCAGATTAAATATAATTATTTACTTTCGTACTCTGCTAAGAATAGAGCATGATATCTTCGGGAGGGGACGTAATGTAGTCAAAGCCTCCAAAAAATAGCGAAATTTTCGTAGATTCCTGACCCAGGCCGAAGATCTCCTGTTCTTAAATTGAAACTCTATTTAAAGTTTATCTTTAAATGAAACATCTTTCTTATATTTGAGATTGATGAGAAGAAAATAAAGTTTTAAATGACAATCTTCTTTAATATTAGCATACGCCGTATGAGAGATTTTATCCAAGTCAAATTTCTATATTTTTATGCTACTTGCTAGAAAGTTTCTTTAGATTTCTCCAATAAGTCTCTCTGCAGCATCAAAAAAGATTCTGAAAATATTCCTGTCCAATCTGAGAAAGTTAATGCAACCAAGTTAAATGAACGGAGCGTAAATATACGTGCGAGGAATTTCAGCACTGATTGCTTAAAACTGTGGGAATGGAACGGCTATTCTTATTTAAGAAATGCAGGGACAGAAGGGGACTGTTGGAATTAAGTCAACAAACCAGGAGGAACATTGTCCAAATAACGACTGAGAATTAAGTAGTGACGGAAAAGATTATTGGATTTTAAGAAAGAGGAACTTTATATAAAAGAAGTTGTGCTAAAACAGTTTAGTGTTTAGGAAAAGAGATTGCGAATGCGATCAATAGATTTATTGTGATAGAATAATTACTAACATTATAAGTTTTGTGTATTGTGTAATAATTTTTTTCATAACTGCCAAAAAATCTAATATGAGTCTTATTATAGTCTTTCCACAACTCTTAAATGCAATCTAAAATTGATGAACTGAAATAAAATTCTCGTTATTCCATTCTTTTTTTCTTACCTGTTACTTTTACTTGCAATTAAAGAAATTTTTAAAACATTTACAAGTAATTGGAACAAACATTAAATAAATCTATTTGTAATTTATATATACATCTATATAAATGTTGTGTGAATGTTTGTGCCATGGAATTGGCTATACATGAGGGGGTATCATTAAATAGCGAACATAATTTTTAGCATAATAATAAAATGTGCAATTACTGACAATATGAAATAAAGAGTTTATGATATTTCGACACTACTTCCATGTCAAAGCATTTGTTCGAACCGTGCATCAGACTGAAACACAGCACCGTAGATCACTCATAGAACACCGCCAATCCGTCTGAGGCTGTCATCAGAGTCAAACTCCTGAATTACTTCACGTTCTTCCAAATGGATTAAATTCTGAGAATATAATGAGTACTCTAAAATTTCTCAACCAAATTCTTACAACTTTGTTCGAACGGGTGGAATTCTTTAAGAACGATACTTTCAAGCTAATTCAGTGCTGGTATCAAGGTATTGATGGCAGTTGTTTTGGAAAATAATACAGAGTTTTATTTTTATTTGCTTTTTACATTGCCATTTATTGTATTTTTTTATTATTGTAGTCAAAATTAAGTATTTTACTTATTGATACCCTATTGTATAATGGACATTCTGGATTTGTACCATCATGAAATTCAAAATTTCTGTGCATTAAATTAACAGATTACCAAAAGAATGTAAATGAGTTGCATATTGAGTAATATTTTTACTATCCTCAGAATTGAGGGCAGATTGTTATTTTGAATATTTTCCTTTTTGTCTGAAAAGAAAAGAAGAGGTCTTAATTATCAGAAAGATGGCCTCTGTACTTAAATAACCACAATTACTTAAAATAAATAAATAACGATGAACATAGATTTTAAAAAATATTTACAGAATTTCGTAATGGCATCTTAATTTTATTTCATAGGGCTTCAAAATTTTCATCATGTTTTAATTGTAGAATTATGGGGACAATTAATAAATCAGGAATTAATATATCATATATCATGAGATCTAATGATGTAGCAAAACTGCAATCATAGTTCTCCTAATCCATTCATATTTCTTGGGACTTTATGGTGCCATATCCAAAAGGAAATAAGCTTTTCTGTCAGCTATCTAATAAAATAATGCTACGAAACTCCAGTTTATGAAAATAAATGAATGTCCGGGGAATAATTTGATACCAATGATGGCTTGACCTGCTCAATCATTGAGCCTTAATTCCCTGAAATCTGTAGGGACGTTATTGATTGACAAGTTAAGACGAAGAATGAGTCGAAATATTTTTTTTTCTGAGTAAGATCAATTTAAAAGATTAGGACAATGTAACGAAGAAACTAGTTGAAAATGAAATTATTTTTATTTACAGCGTAATAAAATATATATTAGAAAAAAATTTAATAGAAACAGTTATTAAAAATAAATTTTTATCAGTCAAAAGAATAACTTTTTTAAACCATTTTTTTTATCCTAAGGGCTCTGATTTCTATTTCCTTATTATAAACAATATGGAATTTTGAAATCATTTTTTTAAAAATTAGCTACGAGATGGCGCTATTTGAGTAGAAGCAAAATGTAATTAAAATAATATGTTAAATACAATAAGAAAATCATAAATCACTTAATCAAAATAATTACTTAGA
>JAPMOR010069740.1:0-10280 GCA_026543865.1 Argiope aurantia | reverse complement strand
ATGGAATGAAAATATTTATAAAATTTATAAAAAGCACAATATTCTGTTTTAATTTGCAACAGCAATTTATTCTTTTAAATGATATTAGTTATACACAATATTGATAAAATCTCGACGTCTATCTATCACCTACAGAATTGTATTTCAATTTTCAATTGTGTTTCAAATTCTACTTCTTATTTGTTTTTTGCATATTCATATGTGCCTACAAAGCTTGTATAAACATGAATGGATAAAAAATATTCCTATGTTACCGTATTTTCAAAGAATATTGATTTTGCAGACAATTTTTTTTTCAAATATGCAGTATAGGTCAATGAAAATGTCCGCAATACGTTATTTATAAATATATTACAATGAATTATAAATGGTCGAATAATAAGACCGAACAAAAGGAAGTCCCTTTTGGTTTCCTACTGAAGTTGTTTACATCCTACTTATTTCTGTTGTATTTGCTCTTAAGTGTATCTGCTTTTTAATAAAACATCTATGATGACGCATCTTCATTGGTTATTGTTGTGCAAGGAAATGTAAAATATGTTCTTTATTATTATTTTTACATATTCAATCACCTTGTATACAATTATTCGTGTCATTTTGAAAATCTTTCAGAATTTCAAATTAAGCTACATAATTTCAATAAAGAACATGATGATATTCCATTTATAAAGATAATTTATAGAAAGCGACTTGGAATCTCCTTCAGAACTGATTCTCTTATTAATACCTGGATGTATAAAAATTCTAATAATCAGGGAATTAATGAATGAATTTCTTATGATTATGATGTATAGAACGCTTAACCGTTAATGCAAATATTAATTGCAGGAATTGTTGGAATTTCGAATACACTGCAATTTGTGTCATTCCACATGCATCCAAATGAAATGATAAAATTTTCTAACAAAATAAGTTCACTGACTGCACAAGTAACCGTCCAGTAATATGAGCGGAAATCAAAAGTCACTTTTCTGAAACATTTATTAAATTCTGAAGTAATTGGTTTTCAACAGGCATTGAGCGCGCATGAGCATTTAAGTTTTCTATCTACAAACGAAAACATCATCTAAATGCAAAAGTTTAGAAACCCTTCTCATTTTGTTTTTATGTTCAGGTATTCAATCCCCTTACATAAATTAATTCGTTTATATTTTTATACTTTGATACAATTCTGAAACATGCTTCATAAGTAGAAATAATTTTGATTTATTATTTCATTAAATTAATAAGATAATTAAATATTTAAAAGATATTTTTGAATCACTGAGCCTACATGAACGATAAAATTTATTTCGAACAATAAAATTTAAATTGACATTAGCAAATTTCATAGAATTTATAAAGATTTTTTTAAATAACTGCCCAAGAATTTATTTCATAATATTTTTTGCGAAATCAGTTAAATATGTCTTATTGATGTCAACATGCATAAATTTATTTTTTTACATATGTTATAAATTAACTGTCCATGTTTCCCTATTTGATAAGGAAATTAACTCTTTAGTAAATGATTTTAATAAAATTGCTATGTCATACCTTAAAAGTATTTGGTATCCACTGACACACGTTAAAATTATAAAAATTAAGCTGTTTTAACTGCACAATATTATCCATGAACAATTTATAATTATTTGGATTTTATTACTGTGAATATTCGGAATTCAGAAATATATGTAATGTCATAATATATTAGAGGGATGATCCCAGCATCCTTTAAAATATTCTTCCTAAAATATCACAAGTTAATATGTAAATTCTAGGTACAATTACATTCCTAAAATATCTGTCAATGATAAAAATGAAATCAAAATACCGATTATTAAAATCTTATAGTTAATAAATCAGAAAATTTATGCAGCGATAATATTTTAAAAAAATACCTTTTTAACGTGAAATAATGCTCGTTTTCTCAAGGATATGTGTCGTCCAGAAATTTTAATTATTCTTTTTGTATTGAAACTGACAGTTATGAAAACATGTCTGCCGCTAATTTTGCCACTTCTTACACAATTAAAATTAACGCGTTGCAAGGAGTTGGTATTCAAAGATAACATATTGCAAGGTACTTTTAGTAGATTCATGATTTATAAGAAACTGTTAAATAGTGTTATTATACATAAATTAAAATTTCATTCATATATAATTACTCCTTATGAAATTTAATTTCTAGCTATACCATTTAAATAAATTGATTAACTTTCCTTATGTATAAAATGAAACAAATATTGAATTTTTTTAATTTTATAGTCAATATAAAATATAAATTTATTCTAATCACTGCGGGTGGAATTCAATTTCTGCAGATGAAAAATTAAAACACTTAGCAACAAGTTGAAATCGCAAAGACGCGTCTCCTTAACAAATGAATAATAATGTTTTAATTCGATTTGAGTATTTATTCAGCAACGTTTAATGTTAGATTTAACTTTTCAAACTAAAACTAATTACGCGAAAAGCTAAATCACTCAACTCCAGAATAAATTTGACTCTTCGTTTTGAATTCATGGCAAACACCAGAATTAAATTTTATTCCTAATATTTAAACGGCCGGAAATTTTTCACTGAAAGAAATTTCAGTATTTTTTCCCCAGAAAAATTTGAGAGGGAATGATTTGAAAACTGTGTCCACAGGGATAGTTCTAGGAAAGAGTATGTTCAGGGAGAGTTTTAAATTCGGAATTAGAAATTCGGAATTGGAAATGAATATTTAATTTCAAATCAAACTGAAAAGATTACTGCTATATATAAATAGATTAAAAGGGACTAATAATTAAATCATGAGATTAATCAGGTAAAAAGAGGCCAGTTATAGTTAGAGAGATAGTTTAATGTCAGGTATTAAATGGAAAGAGATGTTTTACCTTCTAGTTAAAAAGGCTTATTTTTGTTGGAAATGTTATGCAAATTTAATTTAAATAAATAGCAGAGAACTCAGAAAATGCTTTAAGATATTTAAGCATGACATATTGAAGAAAGTTATGAACTTTATTCTTTTTTTTTCTTTTCGCTTAACAAAGGTTATACAAAAATTGTTGTGCTAATGTATGATTCAGTAGCAAATTCGTCACGACTGTAGGGTTGTATTCTGAAGATTTTCTTATTCTTTTGGTGACTATTCAACACTGTAGAACTTATAAATTTCTATTATTCTTGTTAAAATAATTGTAAAATGTTTCGAATCATCGCTATATTCCATATAAATTTTGGTCAATTTATTACCTTACTTATATACGTAGGCTCATATTCATCGTAAATGTATGTCCCACTCACTTATGGTCCACATTTGCAAAAGCAGTAATATAAATCCCCAGACTAAATGAAAACTTTTATCCAATCGAAATATATATTAAACCATTTTCTACTCAAATATCAAAGGCAGCTCAATCCTGTCAAATAAACGGAGGTCAGTCTTAACAACTTTGATTAAAAAATATGTGTTCAAAAACTATTTTAACAAACATGTTACATATGATGAAAGCTAAACTAGTGATAAAGTAATTGCTGTTACTAGGATTGGAAAAGTAGAAATATAACTGAGTTTAGGAAGAGAGCGTGAATGTGACCATTCAGCATGTGACCCAACTGTGACCATACAAGTGAAGTGTTAACCCTTTGCTAACCAGATTTTAAATAGAGATAATTAAAATATTAATCATTATAAGTTCACAAATTTAAAAAAAAAATCTTTTGCTAATGCATAAGACTAAAATAATTTTTAAAAATAATATATTATAAATACTTATAATTTTGATTTTTTGTATAAAATAGTTAAAATATTATTTATAAATAATAATTATATTAATAAAAAGCCAAAATGTTTTATTTTTTTAAAAAATATTTTAAAATACATATATTTTTTCTAAAAAATAGTTGAATTATTATTTATAAATAATAATTATATTAATAAAAATTTAGTTATAGGAATTAAAAGCCAAAATGTTTTATTAATGTATGAAATTCGGGACTTAAAATTAAGAATAAAGCACATACCTTTGAATAACACAAATAAGTGACTATATAAATCAAAATTAAAACCGTAAAAAAATGTTAAAAGATTAAGATACAAAAGATAAAATAAGGATTTCTTGTCTAAGATGAAATTATTGCAAAAAAAAATTATTCGATATCTCGAGTAAAAATAGACATATTAATGAAGTCATCTACTTTAATTCAGTGTGAATATAATTAATGAAAATTCGAAAAATTCTTTAAGTATTTGATCAAATTTAATTTCAGCAACAAATACATTTTATTTATTAAAAATCATTTTCAATTTCGAATGATATAACTTCAGTAAAGAATAAATGAGTGGTCCTCATTGATGACTAAAGCATTTTCGTTGAATAAATAGCAAAAAACAGAAAAACCAGCAACCGCATATTTCTCTTTTCTGATTTATATTGGAAAAATTGATAGATCTCTCTTTTTTTTTTACAATCCGGAAGAGAAACTTATATTTCTCGCATCGCATGTTTTATTTATAATTTTGTCCTGCAGACTGACAAAGCAAAACAGTTTCTCCCATCTTTTACCATACGTTATGAAATGTCTATTTCTATTTCTCTTTCACTTTCAGACAACTAGATCTTAAATCTGCCCTTTCTGTTGGAAGAGAAATAAAATAATACTGACAGAAGATGATACCTCAACAATTTCTCAAATAATTTTATATTTATTTTTAAACTTTGTTAAGTTTAATTAGAATTAATTTTAAGTTCAAAAAAATATTATTTTGGTCATTCTGTATTTGAATAGCCAACACAAACCGAATGAAAATTGAATCTTTCCCTATTTTTGAAACAAAACACATATCAGGACAATAGAACATAAAATAATATTTGGAATATTTTTGGCATGTGAAAAAAAAAAAATTGTTGATGCTACATTTGACAAGAAATACAACCACAGATAGATAAAGAAAATTCTTAAAGTTTTAACCTTAAAACGTATGTGTTTCCGATGAATAATGTTAAGTCAAATATGATCAATCAGTGCATATGATCTTACAACTTCATTATGAAGTTTCATGCTGTATACTTATGGACCAAAGTAGTATGAAGGTTAGAATGACCTATGAAACATCATACCCTCAATTATTATGGCATTATTAATTACGAAAATGAGCCTTAAAAAACCAGTGAACTTTTTTATAAATTTATCTAAGCAAAAATTTAAGCGATTTATCTATATGAAATATTGTAATTTCAAACTATTTTCAAAATGAGTTGTTAGTTGGAATAAATGAAAAAAGAATGATAAAAATTTATTTCAAATTTTTTTCAAGTAAATCAGTGGCAAAGAAGAAAAATTAATTGAAGAAATATTTTTAGTTTATATATTAAATATATTTTAAAACTCTATTAGTGCGTTTTGATTACATTGAAAATACGAATGTATTTTCAATAAGGGGATATGTTTTTACTTTATTTGCCAGTAAAAGTAAATTTCTTATGATCTTCATTAATAAATTATAATAATTATAAATATAATCATCAATTTAAAAAAAAATTAAAATAAATTTTTATATTAAATTTGTATGAAATCTTGAATGACCGTTAAATTCAAGATCTACTCAAATAACGTATTAATTGAAAACTTTATTATTAGAATTAGTTTACAATAGACTTTATATAAGCCATAAAAAATAAATGATCAACATAAAGATTAACTGAATTAAATTTCTTAAAAAATAGTAATGAATATATGTAAGAGATGCCGATGCGTTTGTTTCTTCTTTTTTAAATTGTTATAGAAGTAAAAACAAATCTATTCATTTGAAGTTCAAATTTATGATTATAATAATTAATCCCAAGATGTATAAAAATTTTATTACATATATGTAACTTCTTTGATATTACAACATTTTTAACACTATTAAGATCCATTTTAATAAATACATATTTTTGAATTTTCACAAATTCAGGAAAATATTTGTCCATTATTAACAAGGTTAATTAATTAATTATTTTATTATTTTGCAGAAATATCTAATAGTAATTTCGCATATAATTAAGTTAATTCAAGGAGCAGAATGACGGGGACACGATACATTATCCTTTGTTTAAAGAACTGAATCATAATTTATGAATACTAAAACTGAAAAACTTCCCATTTCATTTCCATTTTTTGAATAATTTATGATGGATTTTTATTATCTTCTGACATTCTGAAATTTAAATGCCAAACTGTCTTCCAAAAAACACGACTAAATAAAAACTTTGAAATTATAACTAATTTTCCCATTCCTCAAACAAATGAATGTTAATAAATTTTCCTTAATACAGTCTTAATGTGATTCAATTATATGCTCATGAATTCGAGTGTAAAAAATTAAATGTTATGTTTATGAAATAGAATGTCAGTGATTAAATTCCGTGATTCGAATTCAGCATTGCATTTATTTATGTTTTGTGGAAATTATTCAAAAGTACTGTGAATTTCGAAATAAAAATAATGGAAATAATCTCTCCAAATAAAACAAGAATATAATTATATATCTGAATCAACTGCATAATTTTTTGCTAGTGATATGTCACAAATACATTTTTTTTAAAAATTTCGTTTGTTAAACTGAGCAAAAATCTTTTTGATTACGCTTCAATAATTCGATGAATTTATGTGACTGTCATAATGAATTTTTTTTATGCAATTTTATCTGGATTTTTTAAGAAAGCAACTTCAAACTCATTTGAATGCTTTAAATTCTAGAGATAAAATATATTTTTCTTTGATTTTTTAAAAATAAATTGACATATATTTATGCTCATTGTTAAATGAATTTAAATGAATCTACACATTAACTCATGCATTTAACAATAGTATATGAGGCTTTCTATAGAATAAAAATATCGAGGTTCTCAAGATATATATATTTAAATGCATTGCCATGTCTTTAATTTAATATTGAGAAGATATTTTATTATTGCTTCTTAATTGACACCTTTTGTGATCAATTGGATCACCAGGAATATTAATTGTATATGGTTTCATTTGAATTCCATACTTTATAAATTGGCATTTCAAGATTATCTCAACAAAGTGGTTTTATTTATTATACATACTTACGCTGTTTTCCTTATTATGTACGACACTAACTTTTTTAATTGATTATAATCCAATGATGTCATATTTGAAGTAATCGTAAGAAAAAATTTTCATATTTGAAGTAAATTATGAATTTCCTAATAAAAATTTGCTTTGTCCCTATGCATATAAAATAGCGTTAAAATTATATGTTACGTTTTATTTAAAATTCAACATCTAACTGAGTGGCAGATAGGTTGGAATATATTAAAAGAAATTTCATAGTTGCAGATATAATAGTTTAGCATATTTAGCATATTTCTTACAATCTCTTAAGGCTTTTTTAATAGATTCAAAATAGGAAAATAATTATATTATTCCCAATTACTTTTGTTAATTATAGAAATCAAAGCATTTTATAGAGAAAAAAATATTTTTTATTTAATTTTTTTTAATGTTAACAAAGTTAATGTTTGTTGTATTTGGAAGATCAATTCATTTGCGTTAATATCATTTATTTCATCAATAATCAAACAGCAAATGTTCTTACATGCCAATATTTTGGAATTGTTATTTTTAAAAATATTCAATATTTTAAACATGTGTTTTGTTTGATTATTGAAGATCTGATATTAAACAGATTAATTTCTGTGGCTGAAATGCAGTAAATTCATAAAACGGAATATAAAAATGGGATGTCGAATTATATTATCTCCCAGCAACAGAGCCAAAGTTTATTAGATTTTAAATGATGTGTTACTCGATAGACTGATAATTAGCTAAAACGAGAAAAAAAAGTATTTCGTAAATAATTTTGAATTATACTGACTCGTTTGACTTTTTTTTTGTTTTAATTTGTTGTTGATTTTTTTCTATTAATGTTTGTTTCTAAGTTTAAAAAATAAAATAAGCTACCTAAACTAAGTTTTCGTTGCCTGTGAAACTCCGATCACCTAGAAAATTCTCACATAATCGAACGATTACTCATAGGTCTGATTTGAGGTTTATTTTTCAGTAGCTACATTTAAAAATTATCGTAGCGATGTAGTATGGATTATCTTTTTTTCTGTTAGTTAGTTTTCGTGATTTGCATCATGACCAACAAAATTCAGCGAAATCTCCATGAAAGAAAATAAAATTCCGAGATGATGGTTTCCTTTTAGGTGCCAGCGCCTATTATTTCTATTTCCTATATCAATACTGAGTAGAATAATTCTTTTTCTTCTTTTTTCCAATGATGTTTATAAGGAATTGTTATTGGAATTATAAGGAATTTCCAATTTTGATGTTTCTTGTAGCCTTATGTTAAACAACCAACTGAACCGAAAAAAATGTAGCACCTTTGACATAACGGCTTTTTATTGTTTCTTATTTTGAATAGCCATAACAAAAAACATATAATTCTTCGGTTAATATTTTCCATTAGCGCTCTACATGATTCGGTTTCACATTTATTGTGATGCATAAAATGGAATTGGTATTTGGATGCTTGTATATTAAATATTTTATCAGGAACCGTCAAATTACTTTTCTTTCATACTATCTTGAGATATTAATTATTAGGCCTTAAAACCAATGGAGAATAAAGAATTCTTGCATTTCAAGGGCAAGAGGAATAGTTCAATAAGTAGATTCAAATTCTTATGCTTAAAATCAAACTCAGAAATGTTGGAATCTTGAACAGTTAAAAAAGCATGAAATAAAATTCATCCACTTGCACTAAAAAACAATTTAGATAATCCAAGGTGCTATAAGTGAAACATTTTACAGGCTTCATATCACTTACAGGAAAATCTATAGAGGTTCCTCATTAATAACTTCACAAAAATCAAATCGTCAGGCTTGAAAACTTTTCTGAAATCCTTCAGGATCGCAGGGTTCTTTGAAGAATAATGAAATGTAATGGAGTGTAGATATACATATATAACTCAGATCTTCGAAAGAAAAATAACAGTTCTGTGTTTGTTAAACAGTAGAAACAACAATTCTTTCAGAGGTGAATGAGTGATTAAGAAATTTCATCAAATGAGCAGTGCGTTTCAATCGCTTTCATGTGAGCAGATAGACAATTTGAACATTTCTTGGAAAAAAAGCTTTCTATTTATTAAATGAGAGTACTCTCTTGCAACAGAAATGTGGTATCTAGAATGAATTAACACGCATTAAAAATTTAAAAGAGTTGAACTTTTACCAAATCGATCGTATAATCCAAATACCATAAGATCGGGATTTGGATGCTTTGATTGATTTTAGATATTTTTCAAGGAATGAACTATCCAATAAAGTAATATTTCAATAAAAGTGCTTTGGATTACTTCCACATCCAAACTCTGATGCATGACTCTGTAAACAGGAAGTTCATTTGACCAAATAATGACAGGAACATCACTTTTCATTCTTTGACTTATATATTTTATCACTGAATAAGTTTCTGAGTTGTTGATTATTTAGAGAAAGGACTTTTAGGTTATTTTCAGGTTTAAACCGTCAGAATGAAACTGTCGAGGGAAAACTTATTTCGCAAAAAGACAACTGAAATATTATTCTTGATGAACTCGGGAAATGTTATTGATATGCATTAGTCCTTTTCTACGATCAGATGAATATATGTGATAATCCATAGCATATAATCCATATTCTGCAACATCGGGGTATTGATGCTTTAGTTGATATCACATATTTTTCAAGGGACGAGCTTTCCATGAAGGACTTTTTGGATTATTTTTACCCTCAAACCATCAAAATGGCACTGTCATTCTGAAACTCATTTGAAGCAAATCTGACAAAAAAATTATTCTTGATGAACTCGAAAGCAAAGAATCGAAAATATGGATATGCATTAATGTTTTCTTACGATTGGATAATTTATTTTACCATTATATATAGTTCATATTCTGCAAAGTCAGGGTATTAAAACGTTGGTCTATATCACATAATTTCAAAGGAAGAACTATTCAATTCTCGATTATTTTAAGAAAGGCTATTTTGATTATTTCAAATGATCAGAATGGCGTGTCAGGTGGAAAGCCTGTTTTCCAAAAGGTTTCCATTGAATTTCTGTCCATCAAGAGTGTTGACAAAAGGCATCACTTTTGATGGGCTCGAATGCAAAGAGTCGAAATTGATATTTATATGCATTCATATTTTTCTAATTAGGTTATTGTTTTTAGGAGAGACCGTCTTTACGATTGGACATTGTTGTGCAAAAACATGTATCATAATTGCTAGCAATGAAATTCCTTGACATCATTCTCGGT
>JAPMOR010069724.1:0-21089 GCA_026543865.1 Argiope aurantia | reverse complement strand
AAAAAAAACATCCTTTAAATATATAATTACCGAAGTTTAACAAATAATGTTCAATTTGCAACGTATTTTTTGTTGGAAAATTTTGTATTCTCATTTTCATTGGAATTACATTTAATTTAGACATGGCAATTATTCACTTTGCTGAAACTGACAATAAAAAATGAAATACAAGAGGTGTTCAAATGAAAAGGTACAAAACCACATTGTGGGTATAAATGAAGTCTTTATTCAAAGTATACACAATAGGCCTGAGCAGAATGATCCCATTAATAAAAGAGCCGAAGGATTCCTTGTTCCCAGAATCCCTGTGGCCTGAATTTCAAATTTTGACATTAAATTCCAGTAAAATATAGGAACATAGATAGCATTTAAAGTAAAATTACGTGGATATTCAAGAATCATTAGAATATTTCGATTTGCCTTCTAAAGCAAATAACATATAATGGCTTTACATAAATTCCATCGTTGTACAAGAAGTCTGAAGTCATTTTAAGTCCTTTTCTTTAAAAGAATTCAAAAAATGAAACATGATATTTTTTAAAAGAAAAAAAAATGAAAATAATTACGATTGTTACCAAATAAAAATATTTAAAAAAAATCAAGTAAAATTTTTTTTACTACTGGTTAAGTTAGAATATTGGTGGTAGAGCAGTGAATTTTAGGAAATTCGAAACAGTTTTTTGCTCAAATCTTTGATTGGCAATTCCCCTTATTTCCCCGATTAATTATTTTATATCACAAAGCTCAAGCCTGTTACGATCGTGTATAAAAAGTTTTCGTCAATTTGAGAGTGCATTTTTATCAACTATTTTCATCTCTTGAATTTAAACAAAGTAGTTTACAAGTCATTGGATTACGAATGTCTTTCAAATTCTTAATAGGATTAATTCTAGAACAAATCGGGGGTTCATATATTTTCGCTGATTTCTAATTGTTTAATTGATTTCAAGGAATTTGATACCTTGATATGAACTATTAATTTCAATACTAAGCCTTACGATTTTATTTCTTTTAATAGAAATAGATTTCTTGCTCTAGAGAAAAGTTAATTAAATTCTGATTAAACTACAACATTTTTCGACGATATTTTAATATAAAATTTAATATGGTTTTCTAAAATTTCATTTCTTTATTTCTAATAGAAATATATTTCAGTTCCATAAATTATTCCTCACTGGAAAAATCGTACCACTCTTAACACATTCTCAAATATATTTTTAAATCAACCTCCGCGTTGAATTCATTTTTACAAAAGTAAATTCTCCTTTGTTGTTTCGAATTATTATTCTCGCAAAATAATTCCTCGACATCAAATATAATTCTTTTCGCCTCCTCCATTATGTCTATTGTTTGAATGTGTTCAATTTTCATTCGAACATTCTTAGAATTCATAAGCGAAATAGAATAACACCAAACATGCATTGTTCCGCTGTGTTACGTTCGTATTCTGAATCCCAGCCCTCCATTCGGCTTTAGAGATATGTTTAAATTTACATAGGGGACATTGTTTGCTTTGTAAAGACAGCAGTTCGCAGTTGCTTATTTACATTAGCAGCTGTACAATGCAGAATAGCAAATGAATGGGAATTCAATTAGTATCCCGAATTTTGGCGATATTAATAGGCTCATTTTGTCATGGATCATGTGTGCAAAAGGGAAAAAAAAGTTGAATGCCGAGGCGATAACTTCGGCAAATCCCTCGTGGATTTATATATCGTTTGGCGTGATTTACATTAATAGAGCTTTTAAAAATTAACAGTAGGATGAGGTTATTCAGAATATGAAAGGAAATTGTTTACTGCATGGTTTAGAAAATAAATGCATATTTATATTGATTCTATTCATTATCTTATTATTTGTAGTTTTTGGTTGAGATATGTAACAGAATGCGCTTTATAGAATTGTATATGAAAGCTACGCCCTTATTGCAATGTTAAAAATACCGGAATTGTGCTGATAAAAGACAAAAAACATAGGATATTCGAAACTCTAATAGATAGCAGCGCAACCCAATAATAATTTGCGCTTGAATTCATCTAGATCAGGGTATTGAGTTGATCGCGATGAACCGATGGACAACCAAGACATTTTGGGGTGACCGCCTTTACCAAGACATAAGACACGCATAAAAAAAACATATTTATGGAACAAAGACAAAAAATATTTCTGATGAGTTGTTTAAAAACTAAGGTACATTAAACAAAGAAGAATATTAATATGAAATAATAAAACTTCACCTCAAATTCGAGGAACAATTTCAAGAATTTACTAGACTAGAATCAATTGTTACATTCATGTATTACCCATTTGGTTATGTTGATGTGGAAGGAATAGCTGAAAATATAAATTATATATTCTCTTTAACTCTTGAGGAAAACGAAGTTTCTATTAATAAAAATGACATAATTTTAAAAGCACATAGTTCATAACTTGAGAATAACTTTTTGTATCTAATAGACGAATATATTATCCTAATTTTAAAAATATTGCATATCATTTAACATCATTTTTTTACTCGACTTAACTGTGTGAATACGCATTTTCAACGATGAAAATAAGTAAGACAATATATCGCTCCCGTCTTATAGACGATCCCTTAGAATCCAGAGTAAGATCAGCAGTTAGTAATTACATACCGATATATTCAAAGTTGGCAAACAGTATGCAGAATAAGTCTTCTTTTAACTATAACTACAAGAACTAACTTTAAATCAAAATGATTTATTTTTTAATATCTTATGAATAGTTTGATATTAAATGCATCATTTGATATTATTATATTTGAGGTTATTATTATTATGTTTGTAGATAAATACATATCCCGTTTATGTTATTAAATTATGTATTGTGCGCCCATTTTTTTAGCCCATCACAACTACACAACTTGGTGGGCAGCAACACGTTGAAAAAATTAGTAGTCCGTACCCTGGAAAATTCTGACCATCCCTGATCCAGATCAACTGGATTTGCCATTACATACCATGCGTCACGATTTCTACACCACACAACTTTAAAAAAATCATTGTCTACATTATATTATAATACAGAAAAGAGAAGTGGTGTTTAAAATTGGACGAATATAAAAAAAAAACACATTGCTTGATTCTGAAGAAAAAATGGAACTGCAATTATTACAAAAAAATTTTATGAATTTAAAATTTAATTTTAATTTATTCTCTACTAGAAAATAAAAGTGAATGTAAAGATTCTAAATGTCAAAAACGAATAATTTTTTTATCAAATTTTAACAATTGCAAAACCATGTCAGTGAGTGATATCTATGTACTTATATAGAATTTAATATAAATTTCAATGTGATAATAAAATAAAGATCATTGTTATAAAATCATTATCAAAATTAAATTTTATAAAAATTACTTAAAATTTGGAAAAATCTTGCTTGAAAATAAAATTTATATCCAATAAAACTTGATTTTTTTAAAATTAATTGGTGTAAAAATAGTTTCTATATAATATGTCTTGAAATTAAAAAGAAAAACGATTAAATTAAGATAATATTTAATTAAACAGAAACCTTTTAAAAATTTAGTACGTATCAGTTACTCAAGAAATAACTAATTGCAGATTTTATATCCGAAGATCATCTGCTGTAAGTTAGTTACATATTGCACATTGCCAATTCTAAATCTTGCATTTAATAGAAAGTATTTATGTGTCAATCGATTTAATTCTGTTTTTTTTAACAAATTACATTTTTTTATTAATTATTTTAAAAATAATTTTTGTATTTCGATTTTTTTTTTATGAGAAAATTACCGATTGCAATTATGACAATCTAAAAATATTCGACATTCTACACAAAATTATTGTAAATAATTATTAAAAAAATATAATTGATTTATTATTATACTTAACTAAAATAACTGAACTAAACTTGTTTTATTTTTATAACAATTATTAAAGAATTATTTTTGAGTTAATATAGGTTTATAAATCTGGATTATTTTTTTCAAAAATTTAATTGCAATCTGAAAGTAGTTGTAATATTACGTACTACAAGAATATGAAAAAGGTATTTGGTGACTTAGAATTGAGATTCCAATAGCTATATATTCAATATAAATAAAAAAAAGTACATAAATTTTTAGTATAGATAAAAGAAATTAAATTTAAAGTGCATTCACAAAACATTCTATATTTTCCAAACAAATTTATTCCGCGCCATAAGAATGAAGTTCTTCGGACGAAAATTATAATGCACTAATTAAAAAGGTAGTTACTTCCGAAGCGCCTACTTTTTCAGTATTTAAATGTTTGCTTAAAAGAGTGCCAAAAAAGTTACGTCTTGCTATTCCAGAAATGTTTCATTCTTAGCTCGCTCATCCATTTCTAGTTCAAATAAAAGTTGCAGTTACACAATAATGAAAAAGTTATTTTTAATTAAAGAGGTGTCTTCTTTATACAATGATTTTTTATGCGAATAATAAGATTCTAACATAAAATTAATTAACATTTAGGCTTACAGTTTTAAATCATGTTCCAATGTTTATATTAATTTACAAGGTAAAAAAAAAACTTTTGGTTTTATCTTTTCTTTTCTGTTCATTGTATCAAAAAGTGAAATTAAAGCAAAATTACAGTTAGAAAATGCTCATTTAGCATTCGTGACGTTTATTTTAATATTTCTTTTTTAATTGAAAAACGCGTTTCCAAACTAAAATCACTTGTATTACCGTTTATGAAAGTGAAATAAACCTTGCATTTTTCATTACAGAGTATTTTTTTAATTCAATTAGAATAAATTAAAACAGTGTATTAGACTATGGAAATCATTTTGTATAATTTTAAACAAGAATTTTTTTCATTGTTGTATTAAGAGTGCAATTCACGTGAGTATGTATTTTTTAAATTGAAATTATTCGGACCATTTTGAAACTAAACAAAAATGGATCTACTTAAATGATAAAACTGCAGAACCCATTTAACGGTTGATTCCTATAAAAACTTGAAAGATTCTCTAGATAAATAAATCATAATTTAAATAGACACTGAAATTAAATTTAAAAAATTTGAAATGTATATTTAAAAATTAAAATTTTTATCTTTATTTTTATTTACATATCTTGATTTATCTTTACTTTACGGGTATTTATTTTTCTTAACCATGCTTCACTTTTTTAGTAGTTTTCACACAAAAAAATATTTAAAAGAACTAAATTTAATCCTCAACATCTAGCATTTTCTGCATTCTACATTACTAACCTTATCCCCATCATATATTATTACAAACCTTTTAATCATATTATGACGGCTAATCTAATTATATCATCAAGGATGTTTTGTGATAAATGCTGAAACATACGTCGTCGACAATAGAATGATCAGATTAAAGTAAAGTGCGCTTAACAAACTTGCGAAAATTTCAAAACATGTTTCATAACTAAAGGCATTTTAAGCAAATGTCCTTCCTTGAAATTTCGTGAAAATAGAAGATACGACAAATAAATAAAAATGAAAATTATAAATAAAAAGTGCTCTTTTTCGATTTTCTCGCATTTTTCCACTGCCCAATATTGTTCATAAAATATGATAAGAAATGTTTTTGGATAGATGATTACAACAAAAAATACTTGATTCATATAAAAAATATTTCAAAAATCTCTAAAAATTCAATTTTGCACTCATGATTAAGCAGTACTCGATTTCATTTCATTTCAACGTCACTTTTAATACTAATATCTAGAAAAATAATCGTTTATACGTCTTAAAAAATATTATAGCCAAATTAAAATAAACACGGACTAGTGATTTCAATTTAATTGCAGAATTCTTTTAATATATTTTAATGATTTAAAAATGGAGGGGGTGTGAGAGAGTTATTAATAAATTAATTTAATAATTTCATATGTTAAGATGATAACACATTCACGAGCAAATAAACGTAAAAATTAAAAATCTATTATCAGTTTTAGCGAATGCTAATATTATGACGTAGATAGACTAGCGCAAAAATTAAAAATGTTCATATATAACGGAGAGGTCAAAACTGCATTAGGATTGTTATTTTAAATAGGATACTGCAATATGAAGAATATACTTTTTTCTGTTTATGAATTTTGGTTGATAGTGAAGTTCAACAAGGAGAAAACCGGAGGCGGATTTCTGATGAAAATAAAACGCGGTTTCTTTTTCCAGAGCGAGAGGAGAGAAAAACTTCGAAGTAAAATAAGAAGAGTCTTTGGAATGCAGAAAAGTTGTTCCTGTTGTTTTGGGAACCCCCGTGTGATTCGGGCTTCCGTGTAAGGGTCAACCCAATAAAGATCAGTGGATTTCTGCAGCGTCACTGGAGTAGCTGTTTAGACCTAACAGCCTGTTAGGGTTTTTTTATGACTTATTCTCCGATTTGATTAAGGAGTTATTTCGTTATTGAACTGTTTTTGGATTTTGTAAGTAATGTTAACCTAGATTAGTACAAGTTGTTCATTGTAAATAAAACAATTATTTTATTACGCTACTCTCTTATTTGATCGGTCTTGGCCAAGATATTACAAATGTGTTTTTCATGAAAGGCATGTTTCTTTTTGTGATACAAATTTAGAATATATTTATTCAGTAATTATTTAAGCATTTTTTCCCTTCAATTTTATGATCGAAATAACTATTTATAAATAAAAAAAGAATCAAGGAATACACCATTTAGATTATGAAATCATGTCGCCGCCACAAAATAAATTGTTATTGATTTCATGCATTTTCAAACAAAAAATTAATCTGGAAATAATTGTCTGTATTTGTTGGAAATTATCAATGATAATATAAGAGCTTCAAAATGAGAAAAGGTCTCAATTTTGTGAAGTTAACAACGTTTCGAATTACATCTATTTTGTAAAGGATTTAGAACTCTAAACATCAAGACAGATTTTAAAAGATTAACGATTGAAATGACGATGTTATGTTTGAAAAAACACATTTCATCTGTATATATATGCACACCAACGTATAAAAAGGAAAAAACGTGAGTAATAAACAAAATGCATCCGTATTGTGATAGGACAAAAAAACCAACACTCACATTGAAATATTTAATTTCCTATCAAAGAAATTTTTCACTTCAATGTAACTATATTTATGGATAAATTTAATTCAAAAACTTAGAAAAATCCTTTAGAAATTCCCAAAATAAAAAATTACTCTAATAAAAATTATTGAAACACTTTTTATCTTCATTTTGAGAATGAAACAACCTTTTATTAAATGATAAAAAAATCTATATTTATACGATTTAGAAACTTCTAAACATCATACCACAACACCTTTTTTTAAATTAATGAGTTTTTTTTATTTTATTTGAGAAAGTTGTGGGCAATCTATATTTTAAAAATTATTGGTCATTATACAAATTTAAAAAAAGGGAAAGTTATACGATTATAAGAGGGTTCAGTTTATATAAATAAAAATGCTGTATCGAAATATTTATTATTTAAAAGACCAGTTTTTTTATCAATAAATCTCATAAGCTTATCTTTTTCTTTGAAGAGGATTATTCTCTTAAATCGTCTTATTTCATAAAGATTGTTTCTGGCGTACGGAAGATTATTTCGTAGTCTAAGGAGGGATTATTGATTATCCAATTAACTGCGGAATTTATTTTTAAAAAAATTTTCCTATTGAAGTCACCCAATGCCGCACATACACGCCGAAGATACTACAAAAGGTCACCTAGTAAATTGTTCAAAACGTCATAATTAACGAATAAGATTTCATTTTTATTGGATAAAAAATTACATGTCGATCGCACCAAAATGACATGTATGACATTGGAATGACATGTATACAAGCCGAAAGCCCTTAGAGGATATATTGCAGTGACAAGAATGCCACATTATACATATTGGGTTGTTCGAAAAGCAATTTCGTTTTTTCCTGACAGAGAATTTAATTGTATTTTTTTGCACCCAACTTCACATTTAAGCCGTATAATTTTTATATGCTTTGAGAGTTCATATAAAAAGGCTTGTGTGTGAAAAATTCCAATTAATTCTACGCAGTTTTTGGTTGGTACCCTTTTAAATAGGGAGAGCGATACGCAGCATTTTCGACATATCTTACTGTTTTACTACAGAAAGGGTAAAAATGCTGTTCAAGCCAGAAAGAAATGGACCGAGGTGTGTGGAGAAGGTGTGTTGACAGTACGCCAGTGCCAAAACTGGTTCGCTCAATTTTTTAGGCGGTAAAACCTTCACCTCAAATGAGGAGGTTAAAAACCACCTCTATCCGTCGTTTTTTGGCAGCAAAGACCAAAACTTTTATGAGCGTGGAATGATGCTACTACCAGAAAGATGGCAAAAGGTGTTGGACCAGAACGGTCAATATATAATTTAATAAAGTATTTGTTTATTATACGAAAACTGTCTTTCATTTAAAAAAAACACGAAATTACTTTTCGAATAACCCAATAAAAAGCTAAGAGACTGCTAAAAAAATCAGATATTCATAATATCAAACATATAAATTGTTTGCTTTAAGATAGTATAATGCATTTTTGACGGTTTAACATTAAAAATGTTTATTTAAGATGCATGAATGAGCATAGCTTACATAAAAATCAAATCTCATAAATTTATATTACACGAAAAACACTTAAAACTGCATTAAACAATTGCATAAAAATAAGTAAGATCGTACTTTACATAAGAGACTGAGAATTGAGAATTGCTACTGTGAGGATTGAAGGAGTTCGTTTTAATACATTTTCAATTGACTAGATTTTAAATTCATGTTGAAAATATTGCAATTATTAATATTTCATTCAGTTAACAAGTTGTTAAACAGATGAATAAAAATCCATTTGGAATAGCTATTTCATTAAGAAAACTCAAATATGTGAAGAACTGTTGTCTAAATCTCAAAAATTATAAAAATAAAAAGTAAATATGTTGTTTTAGATAAAAAAAATTAGACCCTAAAAAGGCCTTAAAGGCACCAACACATTTTCCGTTTCTCTCGTAAATGAAGCATGTATTCACATTTTGATTGCATGAATATTTGTACTCATACTAATTTAAGAAGGCCGCGGTGGCCTGGTGGTAGGGTCTCGGCTTCGGAACCGGACGGTTTCAGGTTCGAGACCCGATTCCACCGAAGAACCGTCGTGTAAGGGGGTCCGTTGTACGTTAAATCCGTCATGATCAAACGTCTTCCTGCTGGTGTGGTGTGGAGAGAGGGTGTCAGCTCAGGTGTCGTCCTCGTCATCCGACCGCGGTTCAAAATTATGGAGGTCCGGTCCAAAATAGCACAAGCGTTCCTTCAAACGGGACGTTAATATAACTAAAACTAAATCACACTAATTTAAAATATTTACGAACGGTCAATGGCATCAATTTACAATTAAATGATAATCGGATCTACATGTGCCATCTAACTTCACAACATTGTATACAGTGCTCCGATTCTTATAATTTTTTTAAAGATTTTCAACAGATTTTCTCATTAAATCAATATGTATATTCGATTTTTATCACGTACGAATCGACCTCCTTATGTACGAAAGTTAAACTTACCTTTTACTGTTATATTTGTGCTAAAATTATTTTCAAAAAAATATTTAATTTCAATTACAGCTGATTTTGAGAGTAATCAAATTCATTTCCGAGGAATAAAATGACATTGAATACCTAATTCCGCTCTAAAGGTAAAAATAATATTTGTGGACCGAAAAGAAAAATTTTAAACAGTTTCCTCAAGTCGAGTTTGAGCTGGAATCCCCCTTCTCGAAACTTCCATAAAACAAGGGCGGATTTAACTTACATCAGGCGAATTAAACAACGGTAATTCCTCGATTAGTTTAGTTATATTAACGTCCCGTTGTGAAGCAACACTAGGGCTATTTTGGGACGGACCTTGTCATTTTGAACTGCGGTCAGATGACGAGGACGACACCTGAGGTGGCACCCCCTCTTCACACCACACCACACCAGCGGGAGGACGTTTGGTCAGGACGGATTTAACGTGCAACAGACCCCCTTACACGACGATTCTTCTGTGGAATCGGGTCTCTAACCCGAAACCCTCCGCTTCCGAAGGCGAGACCTTGCCACCAGGTTACCGCGGCCTCAGTAATTCCTCGAATACACCTTTCCAGTTTCAATACCGAGTGGTTATCACATTTTGAATCAATTTCTTCCTCCCTCAAGAAAAAAAAGAAAAAGAATCTAGTTTTCACCATTAATATTACATCTATTCTCAACGATAATTCTGCAATGTGAATTTCAATGATTTCTTTTGAATTGATGTATAATTCACTTTCTATCACCCCAGAACAGCATGTTACTCAAAATTATATTTATTTCTGCTACAAAATACTAAATAATATTCAACAACTGTTGGACATATTGCAGACGTACGCTTTCCACTATATGTCAAACTAAAATAATAATCTATAATTTCTGTTCTGAGAAATAGCATTTGAGTGTATCAATTTTCACGTTTGTCATTCAACAAAGATTTTTGAAGCTTACACGAAAAAGTTTAAGAACGCATGAATTCTGAATTTTTTTATCTGTAAAACTAAACTTATGGTTTCCTAATACATCTCCTCTTTCAACAATTCTCCATTTCTAGCAACTATAGTTTTCATCCATTATAGAACATTTTAAATTGATTTTAATATGAATTCTTTCAACAAAATTGGTTGTTCACCATCATTATTGCTTATAAGGAATACAGAACACCAATAAGTTAAAAAAAATCAAAGTAATGAGAAAAAACTTTATAAGTTGTGACATGTATATTGATATTTTACAAATTTCTATTTCCTGCTCTACAACTCTACACTTATGGCTAACTTAATACACTATTACAAATTTAACAAGTATCTCTGTTATGATCCAGTACGACATCGATATGATAAGATTCAAGCTTCAATGTTAAGAGCGCAGCGTTAATTTGATATTCGTTGCCAAATTTGCAGACGCAAAAAAGAATGTGTCATTAATTACAGTTTAAGATAACAAATATTTGAATGAATACAACATATTTAATTGCATTTATTAAAAATTATTGTAACTAATAATGTATTTAATTACATTTATTAAAAATTATTGTAACTCATAATGTATTTAATTACATTTATTAAAAATTATTGTAACTCATAATGTATTTAATTACATTTATTAAAAATTATTGTAACTCATAATGTATTTAATTACATTTATTAAATTAATGTAATGTAATGACACATTAAAAAGAATGTGTCATTACATTACAGTTTAAGACAACAAATATTTTAATGAAGACAACATATTTAATTAAATTTATTTCCAGACTATGATATCAAGCGAATTGTCTTCCTTCGAGTGACAATAGCATCTATTTAGTTATTATAATTGACATAAAATAAAAGTCTTCATATTTCGATAGAGCTTTGATTATACTTGCTATTGCGATGCAAATTTAATTCATATTTAAAATAAATAACAAATATAACATAAAATACACACCTATTCAAAAATTACTTTTTAATTCCACCTATTAATCGTGTTTCCAAAGTGTTTCCAGTCGTGTTTCCACATAACCATAATGAGTTAAAAGTTGTAGTAGCAAATTTGTTTCTATCCTACCATTCAGATTTTCTGATTAAACTTATAAGAATGACTCAGTAATAGCCAGAAAGATCTATAAAATCTATAGTTAATATAGTTATTAGATGAAAATAAAATTAGAATTCATAAGTTGAGGATCTGCTTATTCTCTACCACAGTTTAAACACTGTTTCTCGCAGAAATATATTTAGGACAGAATTGTTATTTTGAATTATGAAATATATCCAATGGCAATTAGTTTCTACGATGGGAACTAATATTTGATTGAAATACTATGAAACTAATTAATTTATTGTTAATATTATACATGTAGCCATAATAGAAAATTATACTAGAATCAGAATAATCGAAAATTTTCAGACTTATAATTTAAGAAACTACCTTAATAACTTTAAATATTGTCAACATCATGAATGAAAAATATTCAATTCAATATTAAAGTTAAACTAGGCATTCATGATGAGATATTGAAATTCTAAAGTAATAAACATAGCAGATATCACATTGTTTATACTTCTTCAGATTAATTGTAAGAAATATATGATTCTATCGAATTCTTACTTATTTTTAAAAATAATATGATATTTAATTTTTGTGATACATATTTGGTACCCCCACATTTAGCCTACAATATAGATTCTACTATTGGGTTGTTCGGAAAGTAATTTCGTTTTTTTTTTGTGTGTGTGTGTGAGTGTGGAAATGAAAGACAGTTTCCGTATAATAAACAAATACTTTATATAAATTATATACTGGTCCAAAACCTTTTGCCATCTTTCTGGTAGTAGCATCATTCCACGCTCATAAAAGGTTTGGTCTTTGCTGCCAAAAAACGGATCGAGGTGGTTTTTGACCTCCTCATTTGAGGTGAAGGTTTTACCGTCTAAAAAATTGAGCGAACCAGTTCTGGCACTGGCCTACTGTCAACACACCTTCTCCGTACACATCGGTCCATTTCTTTCTGGCTTGAACAGCATTTTTACCCTTTCTGTAGTAAAACAGTAAGATATGTCGAAAACGCTGCTTATCGCTCTCCATATTTAAAAGGGCACCAACCAAAAACTACTGCGTAGAATTCATTGGACTTTTTCACACACAAGCCTTGCTATATGAGCTCTCAAAGCATATAAAAATTATATGGCTTAAATGTGAAGTTGGGTCCAAAAAATGCAATTAAATCCTATGTCGGGATAAAACGAAATTACTTTCCGAATAACCCAATAGTTCACACAGTAACGTAACAAAATTTCTCAATGGTGCACAGATTCCACGTACAAAATAAATTTTACTTCTAAATAGAACGGACGATCTCAACATTTTAAAGTCACTCATGTACAGAGATACTTGAGGCATGGTGCTCCGAAATTGTTGTTAAAATATGATGAAATAGGGTAGACAACTGAAGTGCGAAGTGTAATAAGCCAATTCACAGGGAACGACCTAAACTTCTCTTGACAATTGTCTTGTTATGGCACAACAACACCCAAACACACAACATATTACCCGTTCCATTTACATGAAATTTGGTACAACGTTATCAGTGGTATATAGTGGAACAGCCTCCTTACAACCCTATCTAGCATCAAGGAATTTTCTTCTTTTTGGATCATCCAAGATGTTCTTGACAGGTTGCTAATTCATAACCGATACCAAAGTTCAGGAAACCATTGTCATCTGGCCCCACTAACTAGGCTGTGATATATTTTGCGCCTGTTATGATAAATTCGATAAATGGCACGAATGTTTCACTACCATAATGAAAACGTTGAAAAATAATATGTGCACCATCAACTTTTTCTCCGAGAGGATTTATTTCTTTAATTTTTGATCTGCTTACATGCATGAATTCGGAAATTCTTAAATTTTAACACTTTTGTGAAAATAAAGACTACAATCCAATTTTAAAACGAAAATATCATACACTTTAAAGCAAGTGCTATTATTACAAGAGCGTCTCCTCCAAATTTTCTTAAAAACATACTATTAGTTAAAATTGCAAGTTGTTTAGCTTACACCCTCTCGTTTTCTTTTCTCGTTCTTTCTGACAACTATACTGGAATCTCGAATGTTAAAAAAAAACTCCTCCTCGTTTCACTCCAGTTTTCGGATCACAACATATAAATTTACCGCAAAAAAAATTCTTTTGAGATGAAAGAATATTTTAGGCAATTTACCGAGCATTCCAGCTCCGGATGGATCTGAAATTACTAACCTATCAGAATCGATGGCGTTTTCACTGCTTTTAGCAAGAATGATTTCCTTTTCCTAAGCAAGTCGAGCGAAACGTCTGACAGGAACTGTAATCGAGTTGAGTTGAAAGAAAGATCAGCAACTTCCGAATAAGGCCTTGAAATAAAGAAAACAAAACATGACTGGAAACTTTTCTCACTAGGGGCGTCAGTGTCAACTACATTCCTTATTTTCCGACTCTTTTATTATTTATTTATTTACTTTACTTTACTTTCCGTTTGATCTGCGCATTTATTGAGGTTCTTTTTCTTTTTTATTCGATGGAGTTTCTTTTTATCGGGTGATGTTTTGATTTGAGAATTCGTTTTTTTTTATTACTTGCTTTGAAAAGAGGGAAGAATATATATATATTTATATATATAAAATCTGAAGGAAACGATACTAATCTCGTGGGAGTTGGTTGAGACAACTGCAAAAAGACGTCTCGGCTTTAATGTCTCAAGTGAACAGTTTGGAGAACGAAATGTTTGCCTCGGATCGTTTCACACCGTTCTCGGCTGCATTTTCCTTTTCGCAACCGACTTTTTTTCTCTGCCAGATTTTATTAATTTATTTTTTAATCCTCGAGTCGACAAAGAAATGGGATTTGAACTTTCTTTCAATATTGGATTAATTTGTTGCCCAATCCAATACATATTTTGAAGTTCAGTTAAAATACCAAGAAGGTATTCACTTTCTTCATTTTTTTTAGCTTTTATTTTTGAGTGGATAAATATTTTTTTTAAAAATAAATAACATGATTTGAATATTTATGGTGGAATACTATACATAAAAGTTTGAAATGATTATAAATTTCCATTTATTAATTTGGATTTCATCTTCCACTTCTATGTTTTAGCTAATATTAAGTAAATTTTAAAATAAATTCTTGATAACATTAAGAATTCCAAAAAAATTTATTGTTTTTAAAGATGAATAAAGCAGTCAACATTTTAAACTTATTTCTTAAATGAAGAAAACTATCGAGCAATTGTAGTAGAAGTAAAAACACTGAGCATCTTAAAAGGATATCGTTTATTAATTTATAAATAATTTTTAAGCGTTTGACGAAAACGTAATTGTTAATTTATAAAGATTTAACTTTTTTTTCTAATGAAATATGTAAAATCGCATTCCTGTTCAGTGAAACTATAGGAAAGAAATCTATATTTTATAACTAAACAAGAAATGATTATTTAATAAATATTTACTAATATCTTTAACTCTTTTTTCACTGTTGCTGTTTGCAATAAATGTGTTATTTCCAATTGTTCTAGTAATATAATAATTTTCAAATTAAAAAGTTTATAAATTTGGTATTATCAATAAATTATGGCACACATCATGCAGAGTTCAAAACATTACTCAAATACTGTGGGAGGCAGAAAATTGAGCATGGTCGTTTCCCGGGTCATAGGCACTCAATATGAAAAGAGTCTTTTTAATTTTAATTAGATACGATTAAACATTCATCGAAATGTTAACGTTTTCAATTATAGATTCTGATTATTTTATTACATAAAATCACGACTTTTTTGTATTCAACCACAATGTTTTTTTTTTTTTTTTTTTTTTTTTTTTTTGTCATCATTTATATACATGCCCACTAGAGCGTTAAGAGGCACATTTTAGTGATAACTTTTTTGTTGCATTTCATTAAGAGTAAATTTTTATTGCCAAATCAGGAATGAGATAAGATTACGTTAGGATGTTTCGATATAAAGAATCGAACCTCCTTTAAAGTGTTATCTTACATAACTATAATTTTAACACATTTTTTTGAATTTTAAATTACTTTCATTCATATGATTAGTTATCCACTTTTGAAAATTTAGTTGAAAAATTCAGAAAGAATTTTTATTAAATTTGTTATGTTTTGTTTAACCAGCGATATTAGTAAAGAAAATATAGAAAATAAAATGAGTACTTATTAATAAAGAAATATCATGTAGGAAAATGTGATAAATTTTACCATGTTATTTAAGAAACATTTCATATACTTAGACCCAAGAATTTAAAGATATCTTTTGCTAAAATAAACTTGATTGGGTGGAAAAACATTATTCTTTTGAAACTTCTAGCATATTTCTAAACAGTTATTTTATATTATTATTAAATAAAGTTACTTTTTAAAAAAATCAGAGGAAGTATTCGCCCATTAACCCTCTTGTATACACATTGTTAAATGTGTTATCCCGTTCTCACCAACTTAAATAATGAGTGAAAGTAGAAGAACACGATTGCTCAGATTTTAATTACATAGTCAAGTAAATGAGGGATTGAGGCTTTGGAGCATGAAGTTTGGGAGTCATGTCAACCAAAAATTTGGCACAGATTGGTTTGGTTTGGTTTAGTTATATTAACGTCCCGTTTGAAGCAACACTAGGGCTATTTTGGGACGGACCTCGTAATTTTGAACCGCGGTCAGATGACGAGGACGACACCTGAGAGGGGGTCCCTCTCCACACCACACCACACCAGCGGGAGGACGTTTGGTCCTGACGGATTTAACGTGCAACAGACCCCCTTACATGACGGTTCTTCGGTGGAATCGGGTCACCTGAACCTGAAACCCTCTGGTTCCGAAGCCGAGATCTTACCACCAGGCCACCGCGGCCCTATTTGGCACAGAAGTAGACAACTTTAGAAAAAATATCGCACACTACTTCTCATATATTTCAGCAGTTATTTTTTTAGCTGTCGTTATGTTTACCTGCATGAGAACGTACCGATCGACATGCTTCCCATCCGTTCAAAAATTTGGTTCAAAATTTGATATTAATCTAAATTTTGGATGTTTATTTTTAATTTCTCGTATACGAGTAAATTAATGTAATCGTCAAAAAATTTAAATTTGAGATTCTGACAAATATCCAAATGTTAAGCCTATTTTCTTCTTGTGTACATCCGACTAACTCGCCACCACTGAACATAGCAGAACCGACAGAATTTGTTGAGGTAGACTTTACGCCATCCATTGAGTCCATTGAGAGGAAATCTGTATGTCCTTCTGTCCGAATATACATTAATACAATAACTACAAAACGAACCTTGCTTAGGGGTCTTTACTCTCAGAAGCTACTGCACAAACCCGGCTTAAATCGCTGACTTTGTCAGAGGTCTCGTCTATGGCAAGTGGCATAAGTAACAACATAAGTCTATTTTGGAGCTGTTTTGAGCTATCATGCTCATAAACAAACACAATTTCCCAAAGGTATTTCTTGGTAAAAAGAAGACCTGAAGCATGGTGATTGTTGAAATCTCGAAATTTTTTTTTAATATTTTACTTTCTCATTCTGTAATGTCAAAATAAAAAATAAGTCTATATGAATCTAAAATTTTAAAAAATTAAAAGTTTAGCAAAAAAAGGAATTTCTACTCTAAGTTGCAATAAATATGAAATTATTCGCAATATTCTTTGAGATTAAAATATTTTTTTATTTCTTACTCTTACCTATTTAAAGATAAAATTGTTATTATCTTACTCTTTGAATAAATCTCAAACACTAGTCCTCAGAATTCTCCTTGGTTGTCAATGTAGAAACAGAGTTTCAAAAACAATGAGTGCTCAGAAATACGGATAGCTGACGTATCGCATCTGCCATTCAGAGAAAAACACTTTTTTTTCACAACAAAAGAGGAAAATTCTTTCTTTACATTTCGAAGTTACAAGTCGGGAGATAAGATATTTCTTTCACTTATGCCGACGTATATTTCCAAAGAGCTCCCTTTCCTTTCGCAGAAATTCCTTTGAATATGAACACTCGAAATTCCAAATTTGGAAGTCAAAGATTTTCTATAAGACAGGAGGCGCAGATCGCATTTGTCATTGCCCTTCTTGTATTCTTTTGATCAACCTGTAGAGCCCCGAAATCTGAATATTTCAAAGAAAAATTGAATTATATTCTAGTCTCGAAGTTCTTATACCTGGAAAATATGATTGGAAATATACTTTTGAGGAATAAAAACGAATATTAGTTGCACTTCATGATATTTTCGCTTTCCAGAATCCCGGAGCTCATGTAATTTTTATAGACAAGGTTGATTATTATTTCTTCCACGTCGATAATTCAATCACGCTTAGTTATTTCAAGCAATGTTACAACAAATACACGATATGATATTAAAACTATACATCTTCAAGCATATTAAATAAGTAAAAGATTGTAATTGAATATTTAATTATATTATTCTATTCCTTCTGAATTAAAATGTAGTTAATTATTTATGTCCTTGCAATGACACAGATATGTAGATGAAGTATAAAAAAAAAAAAATCTGACAAACTAACTACGATCTAATCTATTAAACAGTCCTTAATTTGAAATAAAATCGTATAACTAAGCTAACTTACAATTAATTTGTTATTAACAGTAACTTTTGAAATCCAAGTTATAAATTAAAAGATGTGTGTGTGTATGCGTGTGTGTGTGTGTATGCGTGCGTGGGTGCGTGTGCGTGTGTGTGTCTGTGATTATATAAAATTACCAGTGATTATTCATAATCACCGATAATTATATATAATTATCAGTTTATTACGTTTATCACAGATATATAAGTCAAAACCTGCTAGTGGAGTATTGTCAACAATTAACTTATGTAAGCTCTTCCTAAAAAAATGAAATAAAAAGCAGGTAAAAATTGTTGGATTTAATTTCGGTCATTAGCACCCAGGGAGCACCTCGAATTGAGGATAAGATGCTTCCGGCCTGGTGGTTGGATCTCGCCACCCTGGAGGGAACACTAATAGGTGGGGGATCTAACTTCTCCCATCGATGACGGGACGTACTTCTTTCGGGAAGGGTTGTACCGTGGCCGGTGATGGCCCTTAGGACCCAACCACAGTTCCCGCCAATTGCTGTAGCGGCAGTCCTGTCATTCAGTTTTATGGTTTAAATCCGTGTGATTTCGGGCGGGTCGGAGAGTTAGATGGTTGACTTAATTTCGGTCACTGGGCTTCTTACTGTTGAAAATTGTGCACAGATGGTGCTTCCGCCTCTTGTTTACAATGCTCTTTTCAATAGCCACCCTTCCCCCGGAGAGCGTGGCAGGCCCGAAATCCAACGGATGGAATTTGGTAGACGTGCAATGAACGTTAAGCTTTGTAAATAGTTTAACTAGTATCTATATACCCATGTTACCGTTAATAAATATCTAAACTGGCACCGATTTTGGAATTCATTAAGCACTTCCACTGATGCAATACTTACAAAATTCCAGAAACGGAATGTGTGAAGATAGTCTTAATCAGCGGGAGTATATTTTCTGGCGTATTCTCTAATAAATGCTCTTCTGTATTGTTAGCTCTATGTCATTCGCGAACAATAATTCGAAAGAGCCTATTATCGTCAGATATTTGGGAATTAATTATTCGGAAGTTATTATACAAGCAGTAGAACACTTAAATTGTATTTTGAAAATCTTTTTACAGGCTAATTATAACAAAACTTAACACACAACTACAATTATAGTCACCAAATCATTTTTTTTAACTTTCATATATTTAAGTTATTGCGATTTTGAGCTATCGTGCTTACATGCTTATGTAAGTATCAATTGATAGATGGTCAAAAATCACTTGACGGATTTGGTTCCATCTGTGCACCAAATTTTATCCATCTAGCCCGTTTCACCTTGTAACTGCCATCTTAACTTGTACTCTGGAAGAAGGGTAAACAAATTTTTTGTGGATATTTCGTTTGTACTGACAAATCTTCAGATTATATACTATGAACTAAATGGAGACTATACAATGAATATCATCTGGATACCTTAAAGCTTTCCTGAATTATCATATCCACAGACAGATGGACAGGTAGGCATAGTTTCAAAAGTATGTCATTGGTCATAAGGACCAGGAGAGGGAGCGGAGGGAGGCTTTGAAGCCTGTAAATTCATCAAAATCTGGAGTTCGAATTTGTTGTCCATTACAATGCTTTCTCTTTACGTATATATGAGAAAATAAAGACGGATTAAATTAAATTAAGCAAAATAGAATAACTTCAAAAAAGATGAATTTTTAATATGTAAAACATGTAAATTAAATTTTACTTCACATTTCGCAATTATGAATACATTTATCATCAAAAATGCCTTCAGATGGTGAAATAGTAGCGTTTATAACAGCATTCCTATTGATGAGTAAATATCGTTATCATTTCCAACCTTAAGTTAATAACTACCACCTGGTAATTTGTAGCTCTGTAGAGAATATTTCTCTCTATCAGTCATTAAAGTGGCTAAAGCATTCATTAGAATGAAGACAGGAAAAAAATATTTCTATTTCAGTTGGAAAATCATGTTGAAACATAAGATGATGATATAGGTATAATACTGTTTTGAAAATGGAGACTTTTTTTTTTTTTTTTTTGCTACACTAGATTTTTAAAAACTTACTTGCAAATTTAAGTTAAATGCAAATCATTATCTCGACATTTAGTTTGGATTAAGTAATATCTTCTTCATGAATTTTTTCAGTATTTTAACAAAGGAATATCTCAAAGAAATTGAACTGGCTTACATTAAGATAATATAAATACAATTTCTTGAGAAAAATACTTGTAGTTATTTATAAGTACCTCCAAACAAATTCTTTGTGCAAAACTGAAAAAAAAAAATCATTTTTAAATATTTTCGCACACAGTTCCTCATTAATTATATTTACAATTAAATGTGACAATTTAATGAGCAGATAATGCCAACTGAACAAAAGACAGCTTCTTTGAAAAGATAGAAGCTCCGGCACTCATAGACCACCAGCATGAATGGACTCATTCTGTCCGATAAGTCTTTCCGAGATGCCGCTTATCTATTAGGAATTCAATTTCGCAATGTCTCGAGCAATTTCCTTTGTTTACAGCATCTTCTGACAACCGACTCGAAGTTTGCGGGAGATGATAGCTCTCTACTCAAATTCATTTCAGGATATCATTCAAGTGAGATGGTCATTTCAGGCTGTGTGGTTTCCGGACTCTTTTCAGCGGAAGTTTGAGCCAATCTGACCATCAATGGAGTGGAATTGTGCAATGTTTATATCATCGGGAATTGCGACCAAAAGGGCAACTGAATGAATCATGAGTTGATGATAAAGCAAGCATAAAGTGAATAAATGATGGCTTAAAAGATCAGAATTTAGATAAGATTAGAATTTAAGAGATATCTAGAGAAATTGGAGTCGTCTTTCGGCAATAATCTGATTTAAACAATCCATTGATTTAGAATGATCCATTTCACAATATCTAATGAATCACGAGTCTTTTTTAAATAGTTTCATGATTACTGTTGGAACCTCTGTTCTTC
>JAPMOR010069722.1:0-56682 GCA_026543865.1 Argiope aurantia | reverse complement strand
AAAATCAGAATAGCAAATTTTTAGAGCTTCAGTCCAATCAGCCTATTAGGTAAGGTGACACTGATTACTAATGTTTTATTAAATTATATAATATATCTAAATATAAAAATTCTGTTTCCTTGAATTATGCTCTTATGATTAAAATGAATTTATTTTTGAATAATTTGTTTAAGATTATTTAATTAAGTATGAAGTGTTTGTATATGCTTGATTATAATAATAGAATTTGGTATTTCATTTTTTTTCAAAAAATTAGCGAATTTTTCAATTAAAAAGTAAAATATCATTATCTTGAAAAGTATCATTATCTGCAGATGGGTTTTTATAGTTTCATTTTTTAGTACTTTTTTCAATAATGATGTAAGTAAATTCCTATATTTTCATGCAAAAATGGCGCTGTAAATTTTTTGGAGTTTTTGGGTTTTTGAATAGGGTAAAATATTTTTTTAAGAATATCCTTAAATAATAATCGTGAAAATGCAAACAAAACTGTGAAAATAACATTCAGAAACCTCCAATGAAATCTAATTAATGTTTAAAAGATATTTGTAAGCAGTGTAATAATTAATAAAAGAGTTTGTTAATATTGTTACAAACCTGCAATTCGGCTTCCCAGCATAGTTTGTTCCATCAATAGAAAGAAAGTTTTACAGTCATCTGAATGGGACTAGCGCGTCGGAGGTCCCAGAGCTTGGCGACAAACTTGGCGACGAATTTGGCGACTTGGGCGCCAAAATAGATAATACCCGAAACTTCGAGAATTTTCCCGATCCGTCCAGTAGGAACCGAGATACGCCTCGAACGTTCCTGATTGGTTGAGAGGCTTCTAGCCCCGCCTACTGAGACCTATAAAAGGGGCTGCGGCTGCCAGAGAGTCAAGTCTGAGTTGGGAGACGACGAAGCCAGTGGTCGGAGACGACGGAGTAGTCCGAAGACGGAGCGGCCAAGCCAGTAGTCCGAGTTCGAGAGCAGTGAAGGTAGAAGTCAGTAATCCGAGCCAGAGTCGGAGAAGTAGAAGACGGAGGAGTCGGAAGCGACTGAGGCAAGCTAGTGCTGAACTGAGCTGTGCGCTACTGTCTGCGGTAGATTCTGGTTGTATGCTGCTGTGTATGCTACACGTCTCGGGTGAAGATAATCGTCCTCTGTGCTGTATATAGTGGTCGCTTTGTGCTGTCCTGTGTGTCTTTGTGTAAATAAACGTCGTTATTTCTTTTTCCATTGCCGTCTGATTATTGAGCGTTCTCCACACCATATAACTTCCACTATCCAAACGAACCCCGGTAAAGAAAATTTCGTAACAATATTTTTGTATGTGTACATATTTGTGGATTCATTTTTATAATTTCAAGTATGCAATTTTAGAGAGTCTTATCGAATGAGAAGAAGGCATGATTTAAAGTTGAGAATATTAATAATGCCTTTGATTATCCGAGTGATTACGATCCTAATGTACTCGAATAATTGAGGCTCTAATTTAATATGATTTTCCTATTTTTCTTTCAAACAAATTACAAACATTCTATGGGAAAATACGAGCTCCATTCCGAATCTGCATTTTGTTGAAAGGCGGTTAGTTCACTTTCGTACTTTTTGCATAGCCGGTTGAACTGAGTTCATGTTTGCAACCAGAGTTGACATTACAAATCTGTGTATATATCATATAATCTGATAGTTATATATATAACATTCTACACTTTATTTAACTCTTAAATGTATTTATGTGACGATATATGTGTATGTGTGTGTGTGTTTATTTTAATTTATAAACTTATTTGGCATTCATTTATTGCTGATTCGCGATTAATTCTAGTTTGATCTATATATTTCTATTTTGTCATTGTTACAGCTTCACGCCGATAGATGGCGTATCTGTCGAGTACAAAGTTTTTGTTAATTCTTTTTTTGTATCTGAACGTAGTGTGTGTAAAAATGATTCTGTGATCTAGACGTGGCATCCAATTGTGAGTGGTGTCCTAATCTGTAACAGTCTACCTGAAGAGGCACAAAAAATGTGTCCAAAAATATAATGGTGTTCACCAGAAAGAAATGAATATTATTGGAAGAGAATCAAAGTCATATTCATTGTATTAAAAAAAAGCAACCCTTAAATAATTTATAACTTGTAGTATTGACGTCAAAATTTAAAAAAAAATCCTTATAGTAATAAAAAAAATTAAATCATAACATTATAGTAAATTTTTGACATCCTTGTGCTACTCCGTAGTTAAACTCATTGAGTAAGACGGCTCTGACTAGGTCACAGAAAATTTTAGCTGGGCTTTCAGTAATCTCATTTCAGCGAGAAGTCGTGAATTCTACTAATGTCACTGATATCATTGAAGAGTTTCTATCGTCAGTCGCTAAACAGATGTCTTTGTTAAAAAAAAAAAAAAAATGGAGGGAAAAAATCTATATTCTTGCATTAAGTAACTAGTTTTTATCACAAAGATTTTTTAATATTTTATGTTTTAACAGATTTTTCTGTACAGAACATTGAATGAAAATAATGGAAAATACATACTGCATTTTGACTTCGTAGAAATAAAAAAAAAATTATATAAAAATTGGGTTACATCCCCCGTCCCCCGGGGACTTTTCAGAGGTTCCTGTTCATTTATAGAATTCATGATATGCTTTCTCTGTTAAGTTATTGCTTCATTTTTTAAGTGATGAAAAAATCCTAGTTAATAAAATTAATGAATTTGTCGATTTTATTATAAATTTTTATGACTATTCCAACTGTGAAAATCTGATTAAAATACTCTATATTTTTGTAGGTACACTCATGATAATTCAGAAAATTTTAAGGACAGTTTTAAAGTTGGTGTCAATGATGGACTTCATTTTGTTTCTGGAGATGTTTTGGTATCGATTGATCCTGTTGATGATGAGAAGCCTGTGTGGAAGAGAGATTTGCAGCCGCAAATTTCTGTAACAGAAGGAGGAAAAGTTCTGTTGACTTCTGAGGTAATTTTATCTTCTCGCTTCCGAAATATTTTGTTTGTCAAAGTATATTGAATATTGACATTCACTATTAAATTTTGAATTATTTGCATGTGATATGTATACGAATTGAAATGTTAGTTTCAGGTACTATGAAATTCAATAATATTTCTGTAGGAATTTCGAAATATTCTTTTTTTACTTGACATGAAATTTAGTTTTCCAAGGGGTGAGAGTTTCCGAGTTTCGTCGAATGTTATTTGTTTGTTTTCCACTGAATTAGGTTTTCCCATCTAGTGTTTCAACTTTTGATTTAATTTGCTGGAGATTATATATTTGGTGAAGCCTTCAGTGGTAAAATTGTATTCCTTTACAAATTATTGATAATAACTAAATTTCTAATCCTTACTTTCTCCGTTAGCTTAAACGATATATTATTCATCATAACAGAGTTTTAAACAACTTTATTTAGCTGTCGAAGGCTGAAATTCAATAGGTTAAAAAAGTTTACATTTGTTTGAACTCACTGAAAGAATATTGAATTAATAACCGTTAAAAATTAGGAAGCCAAAGGAACTAAATAACTCCTGACAACTTCAAACGAAGTCCGAATTGCTTGGTTGGTATGGCGCTTGTTTACTGATTTGAAGGTCTTTTTATCCTCTGCTATTTGGTTTATTTGAGAAATTGAATTTTGGCATATTTGTTTTAAAAGCTCTGTAAAATTCAGTATTTTATTCCATTCTGCTGATTTTTCCAAACTTAGTTCATTTTCAGCCATGCTTAAAATAATTAATACTTTAGCTTCTTTCCCATTCTCTCATGCTTGCATTTTTATAGAAGTTAATATATCCCCCAAAAAAAGTTTTAAAAAAATATTTAAATATGTGAAATTATAAAAAGGTGTATATATAATTTTTGAGGGCCTGTCGGTTACTTTTATAGAAGAGAAATTAAATTTTACTTATAAGTCGCATTTTGTCTAAGCAAATAACTGTATTAAAAATAAACGGCATTTCCATCCCACAGTTTTTAACAATGGATTAAAAACAAACTATTAAATACTTGTAGAAACGATTTAATTCGAAGCACAACAATAAAACTATTGTTGAAAATTACATTTAATATTTTAAGTTATTAAAGTTAAGGAAACATTTTAAGAGAGACTAATTATTCAGCTGTGAAGAACGTTTATTCTGAAGTACTTTACCTTCGTTCGTAGGAATTCCACTTGATCATATTTAAATAGCTGAGTACTCATAAGACCAGTACCTCAAAAGCATGCTGTGCTCTCAAGACGACCACTTACTCTTCTTGAGCGCTGTTTCATCTGATAACTGCGTATCTATGTTATCGAACGAGAATCAATTCATGATCTTTAAGTTCTTGGATCTGTAAAAGTATGTTTTAAGTGTAGTTGCAGTACCTGCAGATAATATTATCAAATGGATTAATTGTGAGTTATGTACTGCCAGAATATACTGATCTGAGTAGTTAGTATTATTGAGAAGAGGGGTGAAAGGCAGAATGGAATAGGAGATCACTCCACAATAAAATATTTTTGCATTTTAAAATGTTTCCTTATTTTATATAGGTGTAGAAATTGTGTAAGAATAAAATATCAATATTGAAAAAAATGCATATTTTGAAATTATTTTTTCATATTTTGTTTTTGAGTATGCATTAACATAATGCTTATTGTAATTGAGGGTATGAGCATAATAAAAGATATTAAAGGATAATTTTTAAAAATTTAAATTAATTTCGTTCAACAAAATTTCAGTGTATAAACATAACGTTGTTTTTGATAATCAAAGCATCAGATGCATTTAAATGTTTGTAACCTTAATAATTTTAATCTCTTTTTCCACTATTTGGTAGTGGGTTATTATTTATATTTCTCTGAATTACCAATCAAATTTTCAAGGTTAAGGATTAGTCGAAGATCATGTTTCTTTTATAATTCAGTGCTTCAGATCTTATGCAGTATATCAGTATTGAATATTTTTGAACCTTTTAACCTGGGAAAATAGGTAGGTAATTTATCTTTCTAAAATTAGTCTCTTGAGAAAAAATATTTTCTAAGAGCTACATTACGAAATGCTCCTTCATAATGTTGCCAACTGTATTGTTAGTCATCTCTTTCTACCAACACAATAAATTATAGAAATGTAACATTCAGCATGAGTTGAAGATTTTGTGAAAGACTATGTTCTTCTAGTCTATTTATTGATTTGGAAATTGCATGCTTTAAATATGCTATAATTATGTTTAGACTCTGCTAACTTCACTGAACTTATTACTCCATTATTATGAATGGATGTATTCTTGCTTCTCTTTATAAAATATCATGTAACTTCTATATTTTTTATACAAAATAATATTTTGCATGAAGTGCTGATATATATATATAATCAAATCTGAATTTTTAAAATTATTTTCAAAATGTTATTTATTCTTTTTTACTTTTGTTATATTTATTGTTATGTACATTTTCTTTTAAAGTTAAAAAATTTCTAGCGATTTTTATCATAACTTTTTATGAATGTAAATTTAATCTGAAAGTCGTTAAAACTATTTTCAATGAATGAAATATTGAGAACATCTGATCAAGAAATAATTTTCGGATAATTGTATTGCTATATACGATATTGAATATATTTTTAATCATTTCACTTATGTATTTGTGGATGAATTGCATATACAACATAGATGTAGTATATAACATATTGCTTTTCATAATTTTTTAGTTTTAATTAAATAATTCTAGTTATTTATTAAAATTTTAGTAATTATTTTTGAAACATTTTATTAGTGCTTACAATCAATGACTTGTATGTTTATTGACGTTTCCTAATATTTATTGCACATAAATCTTTCTACACCAAGATAAAGTTAGATATTTTCCCCCTTTAAAGAATAGCTTATCTCATTTACTTCTGTAATAAATGTTCTTTTTTGTTCTAGTGTCCAACTGAACTGATGTCTCATCATGTCAAGGAACATTTATTACAGAAGTAAGTCTTTAAACTTTTCTTTATTCTTGCACAAATTTTTTTATCCCTTTCATTGCCGAGTACTGATTATGTAGATTTTTTTAATGTGATTTGTATTTTAATAATATTGGAGATATTAATTTCATGAGAAACACGATCGTAATTAAGCAAAAAAAAAAAAAAAGAATTGTTAAACATTTAGTTTTAATTAATTAATTCCACTAATAAGGCTTCTCTTCTGCATTAGTTGTTTGTAAATTCAAAGTTATGTGCAAAATGAACTAAATTATAAATGCTGTACCATTGTTAAAATAGTCAGTAACTATGATTTGTATAATTTTAGTTTCTTATCACCCTTTCAAGACACTATATACTCTGTGCTTTTTTTTCTGGTGCTCTCCTCTTTTAGCTGGAAATTTTTTGTTACGCATTCAAAATTTATCTTCTTGTTTTTTTGAGAACATTATAGTGTATTGCGAGAAAATATTGCAGAAATTTAACTAAATGTAAAGTAATACTGTGTTAACTTATACAGATTTTAAACTGAATCATCATGAAGGTTATTTAAAACTCTTGTAAACCAAAAGGCTTTCTTTTCTTTGCATCTTATTCTTTTGTCCTATTCACAAGTTAGTAAATACAGGAATCCTAGGTCCGCTTTTATGTAACTGACTTCAGGAAATCGACGACGCTTTAGTACTGCTGACTTATAAAATGTCATGTCTGTAGTTAATGTGTACCTAATGATTCCAAGAATTAATCCCGTATATTGTTTAATTATTTTTTTTTCTTTTTAAGGTTTTAGCTGCAACAGATGTAGACACTGAGGATACTTTGTTATATTTTATCTTGACTGAATCACCGCAGTTTGGAAATGTGATGCTTGATAAACGTAAAACAAATCGCTTCACACAGATGGACATTTTCAACAAAGAAGTAAGTTTCGTTTATTTGAAAAAGTTTTGTTTAGAAACTGTGTTAAATATTTTTCGCATTCATATTCCTGCAATTGTTATAAAATTTTATTTTTACTCTATTAGTTTTTTGAGTCAAAAGATAGCTTGCAATTGGAGGAGGGGTAACCTTTTGCAAATTAAATAACTTGTACTCTCTAGAATTGTCTTATGAAGGCTTTTTTCAGAGTTGTTACGCCACTAGGAGAACCGGGTAAACCCAGGAAAATTAAAAATCGTCTTAAAAAATGCAGGGAAATTTGCTACTTTTCCTACAAACGAGGAAAATACAGGAAATTTCAATTTCCGTAGTGATTTTATCAGCATCTTTTTAGATGCTGCAAAAATCATCAAAAAGAGCGGGATTTTTCAAAATCGCGATATCTAAAGATTGCAAGAATAAAAGATCGTACTCATAGCTTCCAAAACAAATATTATTTCGTTTTTGGAAGCTATGAGTTCGTTCGCGATTGTTTAAAGAGGAAATTTACCCCTTTTCTACTCTTCCCTCCCGTTTTTATAGATCATTTCAATTTCGATATGCGAGACAGTTTTTCTTTTTCTGTGCGATTCCCGAATTGCAGCTAATCAGCATACGCGAGACTTCTGTAATTGCGCGAAAGAATAGAAAACATTTCTGTGCGGAAGCGACGTGGTGTGTTTAGGCTATCGTACTTGAGTTTATTGAATAGTTCGTTTATTATTATGAAATTGTGAGCTTATTCAGAGAATTTTTTTAAACAATAAGCTGCTCAAAATCCGGATTTAATACGAATTGGACGGATATAAAAAAATCAGTCCTGATTTTACTAAATGGGTTGAAGAAGTGCCGCAAAATCCATTTGTTGCGTACTGCTCTCTTTGTAAGAAGGTCATAAACCTAAGTAGCGTGGGAAAACAAGTACTTATTAGTCATATCGAAAGAGGAAAAGGTACAACACTGCCTGCCAGTTCAAGAAAGTCATAAAGTTCAAAAGAGTGATGTTGTTGTTTCTTATGGCACTTGCCACAGACAAGCCCGCTGTTTAGGGCGGTGGGGGAGCATCTCTTGTTTTTATAGTAGCGCCAACTAGGGCCAAGAGTACGACTTTGCTACTCTCACATCACTCATTCGCGTGCACAACCCCTTTTTACAGGAGGGCACATTCACACATCTCACAGATAGAACAACGGAAGAACAACCATGACTAAACCGGGACTCGAACCCGGGACGCCCAGATCATGAGGAAGACGTGCTACCCCTATTCCAGGACGCCGGCAAAGAGTGTTCTAAAAGGAATGGAGGAAAAGATGGCGCGTCAAATCCGAAGACGTAAATTTGATCACCAAAAATAAACCGATTTCGAACGTTTTAGTTCAAGAACAATCATTAAAACTTGTTCCGTCACATACGTCCTTTAATGCATTCAATGATATATAGGTAATATATCCTCCCCGTAGTATATAAGTTTTATATTGTTAGATTCTAGATAATAATTAAAGGGAAATGTTTTTTATGTACATATAAACCTTTTATTATGCTATTATTTCGGATAATGTTAAATTGTTGCTTCTTTTCCTTGCCTTTTCCATTCCTTAAAATCATATTGCATTATAACTAGCACGAGTGCTATTTGCGCATTTCCTCGTATCTTGAATATACGTACAGGGATAGTACAGGGAACTTTTTTTCAAGATTTGAGTGGCAACCCTGTTAATAGCTTTAATCGCCGTGAACATGGAAATAAAAGGTTTTGTGTGAAACAGAAGAAAATAAATTTTGTATGTACGTCAATCAAACTTACTTAAAAATTAAACTTATTAAGGAATTCTGGAGAGCTTTTTCTGGCTAAATTAAAAGGGGAAAAAAAACTTATTGTAATGTGAAAATATTTAGACGTTCAAAAATAATATGTTGTGACAAAAACAACGCTTCATATATCTGTTCTGCATAGCATAGGGTTTATGTCAAATGCGGGTTCTGTCTGCCTCGTATATGGGTTAGAATGAATGAATGGTGGAAAGCTAACATATCTATACTTATAATAAAGCTCAATGTGTGTGTGTGTGTGTGTGTGTGTTGACGCTCTACAGGCCAGACCATTCAACCTTCAGCTACCAAATTTGGCACGTGTATACCTTGGAGGCCGAGAATGTGCACCTGGGGGTTATTTTTTCGAATTTTTAACTAGAATTTTATTTATTTAAAAATTAAGCGAAATTTTGACGTGTTTCTGCTATAACTGCCGAAAATATTACCGCACAAAAAAGATTTTTACATGAAGTTAAAGATCAAAAATTTATCTTTTAAATGATACCAATGTTTTAATCTTAAAATTAAATTTCTATTTTTAATGAATTTTTAAATAAATATTTTAACTATGTTTTTCAATAATTTTTTTCGTAACAAATAAAAATTAAGATTAAGCACGTTTCGCATTCATGGGAAAAAATTTTTCAAAGTGTTGCCATCACATTGATTAAAGCTCTAACTGAAAATAAATTAAATCTTTTTGGAAATGAAATCTGCAAAAATATAATTTTCGTCACGTGTCTATAGGAAATGAAACAAATATGAAATACAATTTTTTCTAAAAAATAAATTCAAGAAAAATTATTTTATGATCTTTTACACTCTCAATACAGGGTATTTATTTACTCCCGGACCCATTTTGATATTTAATGACTCATAAAATAATGAAGATATAAACAAACTTATGGCATTTATTGATGGAATAACTCATATATTTTCCTTTTCAGGTTTGAATATTTTTACTTTTGTAAATATCGTCTGCGCGTGTTTTTAATTTCAGATAATTTCATTTTCCAGTCTAAATATCTGTACTTTTCTAAATATCGTCTGATTATTAATTGCATTTTTCTCTCTTTTGTTTTTGGCAACTATTGAAATGTTATGTTTACTTTTGATGTGTTTGTTCTATGTAGTACTTTTGTATGTGATGTTTTATTCGAGCGGATATTAAGGAGAATGCATACACCACAAGAGAAAGCACAGATTTTATGGTGGTCATAGAGTTAATTTCTAATCAACTAAATCATTGACTTTTAAGAGTTAATTTCCAATCACTTAAACTGACTGATTTATGAAGATTTGAATATCACTATTGAATAAAAAAAAAAAGGATAATTTTAGATTTTCCATCGATCGCTTCAAAGAAAATACGCCAATCAGCGCACAGGTTTCTCAATATTAATTGGCCTAAGATAATGAAAATGTTGAGTTTTTCTAAATTTTTAACATTTAAAACTTCATAAATAAGTCTTAGTTGATCGTGGAAAATAGAAACATTCATTCATTTATTTAAAATTTGGTGTGTCCAGAATATTTCTCAGAATATGATACCTTACTGCATTAAATTTAGACTTCATAATTTTTGAAATATATTTATAGGCCAGAACAAAATATTATTATTGATTTCATTTCAATCCTTTTGAAAACAAAACTAAAAACTGAATTTTATGCTGAATCTCAGAAATTTTTGTTGAATTATTGTTTGAGATATTACATAAATGATGAAAAATATTTTGTAGTTAATATAAGACTTAAATACCGAGCGATTCTGTTTGCAATACTCACATTCAATAATAATAATAATTAATAAATAACAATAAAGATGATAAATAAAATAAAACGCTTGGTTTTATTAAAAAATATCTTAATATTAATTGCAATTTCATCATTTGCATTTTAAATTAAAGTTAAAGTTTTGCTGGAAATGACAACAAATTAGCAAAATATATATAGTAAATTGAACGAAACAATCTAAACAGTATAAGTTTGGTATGGCTATCAAAATTTGAAGATTAAAAATGTTTTGTTTGAGAAACCTTTAAGAGACCAGTTACTTAAAATATTTAATTGAAAATTGTAGCGAGCGGTAATACTGGCGAACCGGCTGGTCGCCAAAGGCGGCTCGTACTAAATAAATTAAAAACGAACATCATTTAGAAAATTAAATTTATTAATTTTTAGATATACATTAAAAACTTTTACATTAAAAGTTAAATCAAGAAACTTGTGTATTCCGCCTTTATTTAATTGCTTAGGGGATGGGATAATTTTTACAGTTTTAGGATAATCAAACAAAGAAACAAAAAAAATTCTGGGTTTCAATGAATTTTCCAGGATATATTTGATCCTCGTATAAAACCAATACATTGTTGTTGGTGACTATGTAATTGTTTTCAGCATTACGTTTTGGATTTTGAAACCCAGCACAAATTCGATGTATGGTTAACAATAAATAAAATAATGAATTGATACTTAAAATCATTAACTTTTAATACAGGATTATAAACATAATATTTTTTCGTATTTCAACTTAGTACTTATGTAATAATATTTAATTCTCTAATGTACTCTTTTATAAATATAATCTCTTTAAGATAATCAAGTTATTTTTATTGTAATTATAAAATTAAGTTCACCAGATAGCTTGGATGGTGTAGTCTCTGAAGTTGTAAGTAGCACAGTTTCTTCTTTTTCATTTTCATTATTGTAAAGTAGTAGGTGATCTGCTATTGTTTTGTAGGAAAGACATACTGAATGTTTGCAATTTATAATTTGGAAACTACTTTTATCCATATTTTTAAAAAATACAAAGGAGATATCTTGGTGTTCCGTGTATCCAATTACTCCACTTTTATCGTATGTTCTGGTTTATCTTATGTTTTTTTCCCTGCTTAATTAAAGATAGAGGGGGATTGTAATTAAAGTTGCTCTTTTAAAAGGTTTTAAAAAAAGAACTATTTGTCAAAATGATCTGATATTTCATCTGAGTAAATGAGAAGCAATGGCAGTTTGTTTGAACAATAGATGGCGTTGTACTCATAAGATGCTAGTTAAAAGAAATGACATGTTATGACACTCTTTGTTCAAAGCCTAACCACCTCTTCAAGATGGTACCTGGGGAAGAGATTGGTTTTTAATTGATCCGAGACCAAAAACCATAGAAAAGCAAAAACCGATGAAACCGTCAAGAAAAGGTAGTCGGCTACGATTTGCTTAAGGAATAGTTAGTCTACTATGCACCGTTTTCTGCTGCGAGCTAAAAGCGCAATTTAAAAGGTTGTCCCAGAATCCAGGTTGACAGGTTGTCCAGGTTGTCCCAGGTTGACAGCATGTCCCAGAATAGATCAGAATGTTTCAGTGGTGATATTGTTAATTCTTACGCAATTCATGTTTTCCATTCACTTAAGTCCGAAATAAGTCTCCTGTATGCAATAGTTTTTGGGCAGCCCTACAACTGGAAGTCGCAATGGGCATGTAATCGTAGCGGCCAGGCTGTTGAGAAATGCGACTTATAATTCTGTCATTTTCAAAATGCAGACTGAACTTTGTTTCATTGTACATAAAAATTATGTTAACCATACATCCGCGCTGTCGCATTGTTGGAATGAGCTAGTTGCTTAAAAGGGTTTCATAACGTGTCCCATTGACTATACAGGTTGTAGAACCCTAAGGACCAATCTTCTCGAAAAAGAGAAGGTCTACGCTAAATGCTGCCATAAATCCGGGCCACGTAGTGATTTGTTGAGAATGAAGAATCATTGGTTACATTTAGAACTATTCTTTCTTGTCCATATTCTGCGGTTTTGAGTATTGATTGAACCTTGGAGATGAAAATGAGCTTCGTCTGTCCACAAAATGTTCCATGGCCCCATGCACTGTCCCCTTCCAATTGAGCAAGAAATTGCAGGGCGAAAGCTTCTAATTTTGGCAAGTCAGTAGGATGTAAGTCCTCAACATGTTTAACTTTGAATGGATTGCATTGCAGGATGTTTAGTAAAATTTTACGAGCCGTATTGATAGGCATGATTATTAAAGTTTGGGAAATTCCCCATGCACTGGACGTTTCCAAAATACCGCTTGATGTTTCCTGCAGTGCTGTAATTCATCATCTCAAATGTGTCTTTCTCCTCTAATTTGTCAATCATATTCTTCAAACCGAATGCAGTAATAGGACTAGAACCGCTTCTTAAACATTTAAATGTCTAGAATTTCCTCAAAACAATTTCCACACAATCATTGTTATTGTTAAAAGGTTTCACTAGCAGAGTTCAATACTTCAATAATAGCCATTACTACCTTCTCAGACATAGCATTATCGGAACTGTGTTTCTACCAGCCTTTTTATCAAAAGTGTAATGTGCGGTCCGCATGTCTCATTTTGGGATTAGCATCTTAAAAGTAACATATCTTTCGTTTTTTAGCATTTCTGACTATTACAGCGCCGTCTTTCGGTAAACTTTTGAATTTTTTTCTTTGTAAAACAAATTCCCGTTGCTTCACATTTACTCAGATGAAATATCAGGGCATTATAACCAGTAGTTTTTTTATAGCCTTTTGAAAGTGCAACTTTAATTATAATCACCCTGTATATATATATATATTATGCAAATTTTCTATTCATTTTTTTTGTTTAGTGATGGATTGAAATGAAAATTTTTTTTCGTATGAAATGTATCTTTTTGTCAAATTACATCCTTAGTTCTTATTTTGCCTTTCTTCTTCTTTAAGGTATTCTATGTTCACAATAATCAAGAAATTGGACCTAATCCTAAGGAAGATTCCATGACGTTTATTGTAACTGATAAAGCATTTCCACGTTTGATGCCTCATAATAGTCATAAAGTTTTTGTAACTATTCTGCCACAAAACACTCAGTCACCAAGATTATATTTTAAAAGGGCTATTCTTGTCGAAGAAGGGCAGCGTTCAGCCATAACAGAAGAAAATCTATCTGCTACTGATGATGACACATTTTCTGGTGAATTACTAATTGTTATTACTAAACAGCCGGAATATGGATATATTGAAAACTCAAGACCGTCTCCCGGGTATGAAAAGAGCAAAATAAGTAAAAAGATAAGTGCCTTTCCTCTGCAGGATGTAAAAGATGGTTTTATCACTTTTGTTCAGCATAACCACAGGTAACTATTTATTAAAATTTGCATTTCCTTATTAATTGCTAAATGCATCTTGGTAATATACTCATAGTTTTAGTGTTAAAAAACAATTGTTGATTGTGTAGGTTTTCTAGATGTACAAGGGTGTAGTTTGGTTTTAGCTGATCAGTGGGGAAATTGCTAAGTCTATAATTTTTAGCATTGGCGCTTCAATCACTTTCATTTGCTTGCTAAATAATATAAGCAACAGTTGCTGGAACTGATATCGAGAAAGTTGTTGATTAAACGTCCTTATTCTGGTGTGGCATAAAACGTAAGAAAATAAATTGTAATTATGTTTAGGTTATTTTCATAGCCGAAACTGAATTCCAAATAGTGAAATCTAAATCAGTAGTCCGCTCACAATTTTTTTCTCTTTTACAAAGAAATTTTTTAATTAAACATTGGGAAGGAAAAGGATAAACACCTTCCGACGAAGCCAAAGGCCAAGCAGGAATAATAGATGATATCGCCTTAAAGTAACAACACCTAGCAGAAAGACATAAACGACATTTGTCAATACCGAACATCGGAAACCAACTTAGATTCCAAAGCCCTCTAGGAAAAAGCCCAAATGTCTCAAGAAGAGCAATTGCCACTAAACTACATCAACATATCCAACTTAAAGGTCACCTCTTTCTCCTGGAAATATTTAGTTAAACAAATATAACAACAGTAATAATAACTTAATAATACAACAATAACAATTCCGATAAAATAATAGTTATACAATAAAATTATACTATGCACACTAATAAAATACGAAAACAAAATTATGAAATAAAGTCACTTAATTTCAATCTTCACTGAATGAAATTGAGTGACTTTAGTATGTAGAATTTCAATAATTACATGCTTCGAAGAAGATAACGATTGGGTGCGTTGTAATTTATTGGTGCAAGAGCCATTCTGTTAACATTGCGATAAATGATAAAGTTTTTGAAATTGTTATGGATTTTAGACGGAAGCGCTTCTGTTATTGATTTTTCTATGCAGTAGGAATTCTTTATAAGAATTTTCAGATATATTTCTGACCATTTAAAATTTTGGACTTAAGTATGTAAGAATTATTTTATGTGAAGCAGAATTTAGTTTGAAGACATTGAAGAGACTTTTTAAATTTTTAAATTCTTTTTAATATCCATCGGGAAAGCATAATTATTTACAAGCAAAGACGTGGACATTGCGCGTCCGCCACAGCGCGACACAAAGCAGAAGTGGGGAAAAAAGGACCGAAATAAATTATCCCTCGCCTTATATACGTAACCTTAGATTTTGATAGGGAAAATATTTCTCCACAGTGCTAATATATTATTAAATTCTGATAAGGATTTCTGACGCATGTCAATCACATGTAAGGGATACACAGGGATCTTTTAAAAAGAATGTGCTTACTGGACATTTTCCTATCTCTCCAAGCGGACCGTGAGAATGTGTCGGCGTTTAGCCGATTCAGCAATTTTATAAAGCTTCTCTTGAATTAATTAAGTAGAGAAAGTGGAATTGGATCAAGAAATAAGAGAATGAACTTACTATGGGCTAAATTAAGATAAAGTTTTGGAAATTAATTAAATTGAAATTAAGAGTTTAAAATATCATTACAATCCCCCCCCCCACTGCAAAACGTGGAAGTATGTCGGGGCCCTCGACACACAGCCTTACCTTACAGTGGTGGTCAAGTAAGAAACTAAAATTTAAAGGCATATTAAAAGTGATACCCAAGTTTCCTTTACCTTCACATTATATAAACATTAATATAGAAATCCCATTCATCATATTACATTAGAAGTATATAAAAAGAATTATTTTTGTGAAAATAGTATATAAAAACCTTAATAATAAACAATAATATTAAAATTTTAAATGATTTAGTGCACAAATGTATTCTTGTTATTTTTCTGTAGTTCACTTAATTTGGTGAAAATAATCTGACATGCTTGCTTATATTATTCTTAAAATCTAGAAAGTCTGACACAACAAAATTATTGAATTCAAAATAAAGCATTAAATTATTAAATATAATATCAGTATTGCTATGATTTCACCCAATTGAAATATCAGTATAGTAATGATTTTAAATAAAGTATTTGGATTGTAAATAATAAACCAAACATTTTCAAATTTCAAATACAAATATGGAAATGAAAATATTACTTGCAAAACTGAAATATTTCATATTAAACACTTGGAACTAAAACCATAAATATAAGATTGAGAATATCTAATGAATATCTTGGAAATGAAAAGAATACTTGTAAAATTGAATGGTTTCATATAAAGCTTTTGGAAATGTAAATAAATGTAAGATTCATGTATTTAAAATAAATCATTTGGATATGATAATAATAATTGCAAAATTCAAAAATATCAAACAAAATACTTGTGAATGAATGTAACAAACACAAGATTCAAAATACTCTTATAATATTTTGGAAAAAAAAATGTAATATAAAAAAACATTTGTATTTTGTAAAAAACAAGTATTTGGACACAATGATAATCGAGGGCAGCTCAATAACTGTCAGGGGTGTAAAAATTTCCCCTGAGGTATTCACTACCTTAGTCTAAATATCATGTGCTATTAATTAAGTATATAAGAATCTTGGTATGTTACTTTTTTCGTTCACAAGGTCTGCATGCATAATTTTTAAATAATAGATTAGAAAAAATTTAAAAACTCAATATTTTAAACTGAAACTCATGATATTTTGAATAATAATATAAAAAGATTATTTACAATTATATTATAATAGAAAAATGCAATTTAAAATCAAATCAAAAATACAAAATATAAATTTTGAATTTCACTCGTTGAGTCAGCTGATGGATAATTTTTTTTAAAAACACTGATCACTTTTTGAAGAATAATCACTTTTTTAATTAATCACAAAATACAATTTTGTGCACTGGAACTAGAGACTACGGCAGGTGACGGAAAGCTATTTTTATATTGAGATGATAATATAACACACAAGTAATATTTTCGAAATTTGGTTGATTCAGTTTTGAACTGGAGACCACTGACGAGTAAAGTAGGCGATTATTATATCGTAGTGATAATATAACAAGGAACTGACGTCGAGAGCGGGATTATTCAGCACAGGTAAGGAGCCAGAAAATTTTTTTATGATGACAAGGAGACCCAAATCCTTGAAGATATAAGGAGCACACACATGGGCATTACACACAAGGGCACATTCAAACACAAGGGCATTAAGCAGCAGTGTGGGATGAAGTCACAGGTTACTGAATGCAGGGGATTCAACGGGAACTGGTCCGGATCCTGGACTACGGTTTGCGTGAAATGATGTGGTCGGAGGCAGCCGAAGGAGATGGCGGTGAATGAGTTTCGCCACGGAAACATCGCAGCTGGACGAACCTGGACCGAAGCAGTCATCTTTGGAGCGCGGCGATGGCCTTTCCAGCGGATTTAATTTTAATTCTTTTAGTTCATTTCATCATTTTTCACAGGAAACTATCCTTGTCGACTCTTTAATAAGTGAGAATTATTTTATGTAAAGCAGAATGCAGTTTGAAGACATTGAAGAGACTTTTTAAATTTTTAAATTCTTTTTAATATCCGTCGGGAAAGCATAATTATTTACAAGCAAAGACGCGGACATTGCGCGTCCGCCACAGCGCGGCAAAAAGCAGAAGTGGGGAAAGAAGGAACGAAATAAATTATCCCTCGTCTTATATAACCTTAGATTTCGATAGGGAAAATATTTCTCTACAGTGCTAATATATTATTAAGACTCTGATAGGCATTTCTGACGCATGTCAATCACATGTAAGGGAAACACAGGGATCTTTTAAAAAGAATGTGCTTACTGGACATTTTCCTATCTCTCCAAGCGGACCGTGAGATTGTGTCGCCGTTTAGCCAATTCAGCAATTTTATAAAGCTACTCTTGAAATAATTAAATAGAGAAAATAAAATTGGATCAAGAAATAAGAGAATGAACTTACTATGGGCTAAATTAAGATAAAATTTTGGAAATTAATTAAATTGAAATTAAGAGTTTAAAATATCATTACAAGTATATTTAAAAATTGCTTCTGATCTTATTTGAACATAACATCTTGAGTAGATAATGAAGAAATTAACTAGAGATATGCATGAAAGATAAAAGAGCTTGCAAGGGCTAGAAAATAATTGTATTGTCAGACAAAGGTCATGTTCTGTGATTTAAGGCTTTGCATAGTAGTTGCATTTATGTGATACAAAATATTGTACTCGGTGACCTTTTATAGTCAATCACTTTTTATTATAATTTGTTTAGTATTTTAAAAATATGCTACGAAATGGTAATTCTGATATTCTTTGTAAAGTTGAGATGCATATATTGGGTAACGTAATTAAATGCTGCCGTTTTTATTTTTTTTATTTTTTCACTTTTTTGATTAATTATTAAATTTATCTTATAATTTTATTTTATCTCTCTTTATAGTGGCATAGAACCTGAATCTGATGATTTTGAAGTATTTGTCACTGATGGAGTGCACAATTCTACAGCAGTGCTTGTTTACGTTAGTATCGTGTTGCTGAATGATGAAGTACCTTACTTTTTCCTGTCAAATATTACAGTTGATGAAGGTGCTTTATACCTTATGAATAATGAATCTGTTATTGCTGGTGATCGAGATTATCCAGGAGATATTTTAGTTCTCAGTGTTAGGAATAAACCAAGACATGGATCACTAACTCATTTCTTACAAGCTGTGAACAATGGCCCTTTATTAGAAATCCCTTTCAATCAGTTGACATTAGAAAATTTTGAAAAAATTGTATACCATCACGATGGTTCAGAAAATTTTGCTGATTCTTTTACTTTGTCATTAAATGATGGAGTGCATTCTGTCACCAGAACTTGCTTCATAGATGTTAATCCAGTTAATGATGAACCTCCAGTGCTGAAAAAAAACATAGCTGCTAAAAATATTGAATTGCAAGGAAGTTACGTTTTATCTAATGCTGTTCTGTATTCTGAAGATGCTGATTCAAATTCCTCAGAAGTATTATACAAAATTATTCAAACTGTTACTTTTGGTAACTTAGAAAAGAATTCAGATGGTGAATGGGTTTTGTTGAATCCTTTGGAGTTTTCTCAGGAAGAAATCAATTTAAATTTGATAAGGTAGAACATTTTATTCTTATTCCTGCAATAATAAAAAGAAATTGAGATAGTTTTATAGATTTTCTGTTTACATTGTTTCTTTTTCATTGAATAAATTTATTGAATGTATATCTAAATTTTTATTTAGTTGCCAAAATATTATATTTTAGTATAATAAAATTTTAATTAGCAAAATATTTGTTTTTTAATAATGTAAGTTAACCATAACTTTCTGCCAAATTGGATTTTTAAATGCTGTGAAGTTATTTTTATTATATTGAAAGTCATGGAAATCCTGATTGGATAATAAAAGGCCTTTCATTTTGTAGGTTATTCATATAGTTCTATTTTTCGTAATGTTTAGTGTTAATCTGTTACCACACTCACAGAAAAATTTAACTTGTATACATCTGTTTTCTTTGAATTAGGAAAATTAATTCAAAGATTTATTTCCAATCTGAAATATAAAAATTTTGTTATTTTTAAAAACTATGAACTGTTATTGATTTTTTTAACATTAGCTAAGTAATTCTGAATTTTGTTCTTTTATTGTTTATTATTATTTAGTTTTTTTGTTTAATTAATGATTCTTCTGCAGAAATAAAGTGCTGTCACTGTTGTTATAGAAATCGAACATTTCCTTAGTTATATTTTAAAAGATTTTTTTCTTCTCTTTCTCTAGATATCGCCAAATTTCCAAGCCTTCTTCTATATATGAAGATAGTTTTACTTTTTACTTATATGATGGTCTTCACAAATCACCAACTTCTACATATTTGTTAAATTTAGTTGATTATGGAAAAAGCAGTTTAAATGTAGTGATTGAAAAATTTATTGTTGAATTTGGTAACCGGGCAGTGTTAAATTCTAGTTTTTTAATGGCATTTGACAATAGTTCTAGAACAGAAGATATTTTATTCCATGTAATAAAACCACCATCATATGGAAATTTAATTCTCAATACCAATACATCCATGTTTGCAGAAAATTTCACTATCTTTAATCTCATGAATAATCAGTTGTCTTATAAGCATAATGATTCATTTAATGCAAAAAATGATAGCTTTGATTTGATGATTACAAATGGTGTTGTAGTTAAAAATCTTACATTCAGCATTTTAATTTCAAATGCAAACAATGTTCCTATTTTAGAAAAATTATCTCCATTGTTTGTTAATATGCTTGAAAATAAGTCGAACATAATCACTTCTGAAAACTTATTATTTAGTGAATCATCTTTACTTCCAATTAAAATTTTGTACTCGGTAATAGAACAACCCAAGTTTGGATATTTGATATATAATCAAAATTTTCCTTACCCCAAAAAATTCACTCAAGAGGATGTGGACAAAGGATTAGTTACATATTGGGCTCATTCAAATTTCTCTAGTAGTGACAGATTTATTTTTAGAGTGTCAGTTGACAAGAAAGGCATTGATGAACAGAAAGGCAATCAACTCATAGGTTCAAATGTGTAAGTAATTTAATTAGTTAAAATGCTTATTATTATTTCGTATTGAAGTAATTATTTTGAATTTTTATGCATCTAAAATTACTAGAAATATCTGATATTTCAATTAATTTTCAAATTTTTTAAAATTCAGTTTGAAACAAAAAAAATTATAAGCAATGTATGTAATCAAAGTAATGCAAAATCTCCACAAGATTCATGGAAAACATTTAAATTATTTTCAAATAAATGTACAGACACTTTAGAAGCTTATTTACAATTTGTTGCTACGAATGCTTTCACCATTTGCTAATTAAATTAGCACTAGTAAATAAAATTAGTCTTGCAATAATTTTGTGAAAACATATTTTATAAAAATTCTCTTGTTCTAAAAGTTTGCTATAATTTCTCTGTCATAAGCTTTTTTTTAAAAAAAATCAAAACCTTGTTTATGAACTTCTTTCATGATGACCGAAGCATATTAATCCTTTCTTCTATAATTCTAGTTAATCAAAACTATCACGAATTAAATTTTTTTCCACTATATGAATGCATATAATTGATGTAGAACGGATTTTTAAAACAGTATTTTTTAGAGATAGAACTTAGAATAAAAATGACCTACCATTCTGAAATGCCTAGAATTTCATGAACCAAGTTCTTTACATCCTTAACTTTTACATTTACTCATTTTTCAATTTATTCAAGAATTTTCAATCTATATATTTCACTTGGAGTTTTTAAAACATTTATCTCTGACAGGAGCAAGCTATTATATGAAATCATTAAAAGCCAGAAAATTAATTTATAAAACTGAAAGGCATAAGATGCTTTTTAAAAAAAATACAGCTCTATTATTTTCTGAATTTTTGTAATAGCTATTAAAAGATGCATAATTTTATTTTTAAATACTTTACAAAAAAAACTTTAAAAAATATTTACATATAATGTATAATGCTGGAGTATCGTATCAAAAGCTAATTCCATTGATTGTTTAGACTGACAGTTTTACTTTAGTGTTAAGATTGATGTTTTCTGTGTGTTGTACTGTTAGGTGCCAAAAATATTTAATGCTCTACACTGTTGAACCATTTTGAATTGTGAAAATCTTCCTTGTAGATTTTTTAAAATTTTTTATGTATGTTATAAATTTAAAAAAAAAAATTAATAGATTTTTTTAAAAATTTTGTTGTTCTTTCAAATACTTTTAAGCTTAAAGCAATGCTTTCATTGAAACAAATATTGTGTTTTTAAATTTATTCTAAAATGTTATATTCACATTTTCATGTAATTGATTATAAATAAAAATCAATTTTGTATGTAGAAGACTAGGTAACAGTTACTGTTTGAATTAAAAATGACTTTGATACAAGACATCAATTTGTGGTTTATTTTTGATGTCAAAGGTTTTGGCACAACATTGTTAAGATATATGAGAAAGTTTTCAGTGACCTTTAATAAAATATCTGTATGATTATTAAAGTTTTTTTTTTTTTTTTCAAGTTGTCGATTCATTTGGCAATTTCATGACATGCTTGATTTTTTTTATAATTCTCCAAAAGTGTTGGTAGGGTTGGGAAACAATTTAATTTCAGCCTGAAAAATAAAGAAACTAATGAATATGTGCATGTTATGAGTATCACAAAAATTAGGGATATCTTTGTTAATAATACTTTTAATATCTAGCATAATTTATATAAGCTTATAAGAGAAGCACAAAATTGTTCTTATTTTGATTGTTTCGTCACAAAAGAAAAGAGATTGTTAAGAGTCAACCTAAAGGTGCATTCTCAATACATTTTTTGTTTTCATACAGGAGGAAATTAGCAAAGAATAGAAAGAAAAAAAAAAAATGGGATGGAAAGTAACGCCTCAGTTACTTCTAAGTTTTTAAATATATTGTTAATATTTGTTTAATTTAATATAATGAGTCAGATAATTTTCAGAAATCATTCATGATATTGGTTACAGTATACACCTAATTTATGTTAAATACTTTTTTTTGTTCGTATTCGAAAATCGAATTTAAAATATTCATTTCAAAATAATGAATGAAAATATTAGTAACCTTCAAAGAGAGTTTTATTTTATCCAGTATAATAATCCTTTGGTTTGAAAGCAAATTTCTTTTAATATCACTATTTTCGCTCAGTTTTTGTTCAGCTTTGTTCTGTGTACTATGGATCCATATTTAGTTAAATTTCACATGGTGTTCAGTTTAATTTTACTCATTGTTTGAGGCCTGTGATCAGAGCTTTTAAATACTGTAGGAAACCTTCCAAATCTCTATGAAACAATTGTACTGTTCCATAATTTACAATTAACCTGCCATCTCAAGTTTAATCAAAATCAGTTAGAAAATCGTTCAAAAGAAAATTCTGTACATTAGAACTTGAATAGTTTGAAGTTAAATTCTTTTAAAAGTATTTTGAAGTGTAGTTTCTTTCTTGGTTATATCATTCTAGATGCTTACTTTCATGTATTCAATGCTTATGTGCTAAATTTATTTTTTGTCTTAACTTGAAAACAATTTTTTTAATGAATACTTTTATTTTACTCTCATTCTGTAATTTGAAAAGCTATTTCTGTAATGCTTTCGAATATTTGTATTCATCGTCATAGGTGACATTTTCTTCTTTTCCAAAAGTCCTGTCAACACTTTTTAAAAAATTGCTGTGATCTTTTGTAATTTTTTTATATAGATTCTACAATTCTCTTTATTTCTCTTATAAGGATTATGGATGTGAATCTAGATACTATCATTTTATTTTTGGCATCAATAAATAACGCAATTGATTGGTAGTTATATTTAATTTTATTTTAAAATTTACATGCAATGATGTCTGAAAACTCTTTTTAACTGCTTTTATTATATCTTTTTTACTTGACTAATAATTAACTTGGTTGTTATCTGAAATACCGACGCGTCATTAAATTTAAAACAATTTTAAAAAAAAGTTATCTATGTCGTCCTTTTTGTTCTCTAACGTTTTTTTTGTATACTTTATTTTTATTCTTTTTTTATTTTAAATGATGGGAGAAATATTTTTTCATCATATTATATTTATGTGAAAGTATTAATGATTAATAATTTTTTTTGTTATTTGTATATGCAATATTTCATTTTTACTTCTTCCAGCCTTTTTATGTTTTTATTTTCTTTAGATTTGAAATATTTAGCAAATTTGTGGAAGAATCTCCATCAGTGTTCATAAATTCGCCGACCAATTTGGATAATGTGTGGCATAGCCATCTTGGATTTTCTATCAACAGTTATAATCTGAAAGCCACTTATTTTAATTCCTCTGCAAAAATGGTGAAATTCACTGTAGTAAAATATTTAGACTATGGATACTTATTCCATCTGAGAGATGAAAAAATTGTTCGAACATTTTCTCAAGAAGATATTAACGAGCAGCTAATTATAATAATATTAAAGAATGGAATCGAGACCTACGATTATTTTACATTCAGAGTTTCTGTGAATGAATCAACCTTCTCGAAAGAATACAGGTAATTGAATAAGAAATTATGTTGCGTATGAATTTTTATAGTTTTTATTTAGAATTCAAAATATCAATACTTTTGCATTTTGTTAGATCTGACATTTGATGGGTTTTTTTTTTTTGCATAGCTTTTATGCATTTTGAACTAATTATCGATCTGAATGATTTTACCAATGAAACAAAGAGAGTGGAGTTGCAATCTTGAGGGGGAGAATCTGCTAGTTTTTGATATCTGTAAATATATGCTGGATTTACCGAAAAAGTAGAAAAAGTTTTTACTGTGTTAAGCATTGCACCGAGAGTTATACTTCGAATCACTAAGTTTCATTAAATAACGTTCTCAATCGTATAAAAATACTGTCTATTGTAGAGATTGATAGAAAAAAAAAGTGATTAATTTTTTGAATGTCCCTCCCATAGTGTAAAATTGTCAATTAGTAGAATGCTCCTCTTATTCTCATGTGTGAACACAGTTTCATGCTTTTATATGTAAATTTTCATTCCTTTGATTAATGTATGGTCGAGTCCTTTACTGTACAATTCAGGGGTTATATACATATAATACAAGGTGCGTAGCGTCATGAAAAATGTTTAAAAGGGACTTAAATTTGAAAAATTTTTGGTACAAAAGTATTTAATTAAAAAAAAAAGACCTTAAAAGTGCTTAATTTTCTCTTGAAGTGCAAGGGAAACTTCTATTTCTTTATCCAGACGCTGTATACGATAACTCGAATACATGGTCTTAAAGGATGTATCAAGAAGGAAAAACAAACTAAAGAGAAGAATTCATAGAAGGGATTCACAACAACATAAATTCAGAAGTGCCAAGACATTAAAATAACGCTTAATGGCCTCTCCCCCCTCCAGATCCTCTTACTTCAACTGTGGGCATTGCCGTTTTTTGAAATACTGGTAATGAAAACCCTCTAGAGGGATAGTATGTATACTTACTGTGTAATTGTTACGACTCGAAAAACGTTCGAACTTTGATTTATAGATGGTGGAGATTTTATTTTGGTTATGCCTAATAAATGTATGTTTAACCTTTAAGTACTGTTAAACAAGAATACGCAAATCGGTCAATTGAAAATAAGAATACAGTGGTATGAATTTGATGCACCAACGAAATGCATCGATTATGGGAGAAGCTTCTCTAAAAACACTTAACTTTGAAACCTCTTTACATTCAAGCATCATTCTCGTTAATATGCCTTTTTTGATTAATCCTTTGGACGATCTATTAAAGGAATTTTACTATACTATATTTAATTCATTGTAGTGTGTAATTACTTTAATCGATTGCATAAAATTCAATATGATGAAATTTTAACTTGAAACCGTAGGTTTTCAATGATTTTATTTTTTTTCACTTAGATTTTAAATAAAAGCCCCTGTTCATTTGAAAGCTATTATTTGTTGAACCAATCTCGCCAAATTTTAGTTTTTATTTTAAAAAATCGCTTTATTTGGTACTTAAAATTTTTTTAAAAAATTAAAAAAAATTCTAAATTTTTATTTTTTAGGGTTCAAATTCTATAATTTTTTGACGCTTTTTGTTTTGTATCTTTTTGAGCTCTTACATATTCTCTCCTCCCTACTGAAATCTCTTTGTAGATATTGTTAAAGGAATCCCTACACTAAATCCGTAAAATCAGTGTATATACTTGTAGTGTCGTCCATTAGGACACGGTCAGCAGGCCCCAATAACAAATAACGACATTTATTAATACGAAGACACGAATACACAGACTACAGAATACAGCCGAGGCGAACACAAGCAATAAACAGCAGCGCTTCTAGCAAACTGCAGAGCGCTAGCAGCACAACAATGATAAGCAGCTCAGAGGGAGAGAACTCGTTCCACTAATAACTTAAGCTGAATTCTAATGACTTATTCTAGATAAGTCTCACAGCCTATTGTAGTTCCCGAGACAGGGCAAAGAAGATTCTCGAAAGATCATCATAATTTGCGTCCTAATGGACGCAATTCTTGAAGATTCTAATATTATCTATTTTATCGCCAAGCCCAGTGCCATTGATCTGGCATCCGATCAGTTTCCAGTAGATTCCTTCAAAGTAAATATCTGCGCAGGGAAGTAGCTTCTGGAGCATTAGCGGCGTATTTTTCAAAATTTTAGCGAGAAATTTAATTAAATTTTTTTAAAAAAAAAGAACTTTTATGTATTAACACCTAATATCAAAGCATATGATCGCACAAAATTATTTTTACACTACTTTAAATGTTAAAAAAAAAGTGCATTTTCCTTGATACCATTTATGTTTTGAATCAATGCATTTTTTGTTTCGTTTTAGTAATTTTTGAAAAATTAGTTTTGGACACAGTTTGTAACAGTGATTTTTATTTTAATGAAATTCAAAACAATATTATTGCTTCATTGAATGTTTGAATAACTTTAAACGTGTTTACGTTGTGACGCTATTAATTTTGTGATAAAAAACAAATGAACTTATTTTTGCTTTAATTTAAATTGAAAAAATTTGAAAGAATTCATTGAATAAAATTTTTACTTGATGAGCGTTGTTGGATTTAGAGGCAATGTATTATATATTGTCTCGTACTAGCTTCAAAAATAATTTTAAAAAAATGTATCAACAGCTATTTTTTTAATTTGCATTATGCTTCTAAGTACAGAGGTAGTATCTTTTTAGCTTTGTGAATTTGTTTCTTTTTATAAAAGCTAGGAATTATTAAATTATTTTCATTTCTTCGTAAAATATGTGATCATTTTTTTCTGCAATTCTTTTAAAGCTAAAGCAGGGTTTTTTTTTTGTTTTTTTTTGTATAAAGACTAAAAATTAGTTTTTTTAAAAATTAAATTTTCGAAATGTGAAATATTTTTTTAAAAGTCTCATTATTAAGCTTTAGAAGTAAAAAGTGATAAGACAATTTTTTATAGTTTGACTGTTTCTAAATACTGCCATGCCTTTGTATTAAAAGAATTTTTTTAAAAAACTCAAAGTAGGGCATTGTGCTATCGCCTGTTTTATAACAGTTTTGCCAATCTTATAATAGTAACCATTCTGGAATGCTTTAGCTCTTAGTTTTATGAAGATGTAAATAAAATGTTCTAGATTGCTAAATATGATGAGTTAGCGCAGATGGACGTTTATATTTTTTGTTGCTAGTCATGTCGAATCTTATTTGTAGATGCATATGTGAAAATCAAATGCAAAATTTTTGACCATGCTATTCATCTACATCATTGTCGACATTATCCATCGAAACAGGTAATTGGTAATTTTAAGAAATGTTGAAAAATATAACAGATTTTTATTGTTAATCTAATAAAAGTTAACTTAATTTTTTAGTAATTGTAGCAGTTGCATTACTTTATCTTCTCTTTTGGATAACAGATGGCGATGTCTGATTAGATACGCATCCCATAGTGCATTGCAATTGTAATGAAAAGGAGATGATATGCTGTTCTGTTAAGCTGCGTGCTTGAATGTCTTGTCTTGTGTTTGTGTTTGTTTAGGGTGAATGTGATTATTAAAGAACACGTCGTGTTGGCTTTCTGCACGGATCATAATAATCTACTTCCACCATATAATGAGTTTTTTTCCCCCATTTTTATGACTTTGTCAAAGCCAAAAAGACATTTCTTTATAATAGAAGGTGTTTTGCTTCTGTAGTGTCGCAGAAATAGATATTAAAATATAAAAATATATACATTTAAAATTAACAAAAAAAATTTACTTTCAATAGGAAGGCATTATTATGATACAGAAACAATCTTATGCGTAAAAAATATGCAAATTTATCTGTATATGAATGCAAAAAGGTGCTTAATTTGTTTTGACTAAGGAGCTTAAAAAGTGCTTAGTTTTTACAGTAATTTTTCACTATGCACCTGCTGATAGCTTATTTGAAGGGAAGAATCAGAAAAGAATAATACCTGTATTAACTCTTTTAAATTAAAAAAATGATAAAAAAAAACATTAAATGAAGAATATACAAATCCTATTGAAAATGTATAACTTAGGTAACTATTTGCTATTCTGTTCTTGATGAAGTGACTGCTCATCTTTGAAAAATGTAAATACTTTGCTACAAAATTATATTTCTTAATACAATTTTACATAAATCTGAATATCTACATATACATATTTCTGAATGCAGTTGAAATGCAATTAGTTTAAAACTTTACCTTTAAATAGCACACATTGTAATTGTTATTATCTGAACTGTATTTTAGAAATTTATTACGAACTGCTTATTAGAAATTTATACGTATCTTTTTACCAAGAATGAATTTTAACAAAAGAAAATGAATACTTACAACTGCGTTTCCGTCGAAACTATATGAAAGCGAAACTGGAAGGAAAAAAAAAGTAATTGAAAGAAATCGAAAACAAAATGTATGAAGGCAGACCTTGTGTTTGAAGTAAGGGGAGAAAAGAAAGAAAAATAACATCAGGTTGTAAGGCGCAACTGTATCTAACCTGAATATTAAGATAGAAAAGGTTACTTTTTGCCTTCACGCATATCGTTTATTTATGCATTGAGTGAATTTTGGTGCATTCCAAAGATATTTAGTATCCAGCTCCATCCTATATTGGTCTTATTTGATTCATTCCCTTGTGTTTTTTTCATGTTTATGTTACGTTTTCATTTTTGTTGATCATCTAACCCTCACAGTGAAAAAAATAAACTAATGCAATTGAAAAGATAAATGGGAGTTTTAAAAATAAATTCAACAAATAATAAAAAAAAAAAAAAAAAATCAACAACACTTTGGAAGAGCTGTCTCTGCCGTTGGTAAAGCTTAATATTACGCATACTACTGTAAGCAAGAATTTTGCATTCTTGTTTGGTATTGTTCTTTTTCTAAGATGGCTAAAATTTTCATTTTCTTTTCTTTTTTTTTATAAAGTTGATAGTCACAACGATTAAAAGTCAAGCTCTTCTTTTCCCCCCAATCCATGATGGTTGAAAGATGAACCGATCGATAAATATTAGCATTCCACAGTTTTTCTCTATTGAATAAATTTGCAATTCTATGATAAGTAACTTCATTTAAATTTATAATAAGAACCTTTAAATTTAAAAATATACATATCTGTGCAAATTTTGCTGATAGAAATGGAAACTTTGTGTTCTTAGATGAGTATATAAGAAGCATTTTAATTATTTTTATGCTTACGTTGTTAGGACAACATAAAAATTTAATTTTTTAAAGTTTTATTTCTAACCTTTGCAAAAATTTCTCCACTTCCACTTTTAACTACAACTTACGCTTCTCACCGTATTTTATATACCTTTATAATCGGAAATATATGTCTAGGCGTAGTATATAATGAAATAATGTATGTTCCTCTTGGGTCACCCTCTCAGTGGTGTAGCGAACGTAGATGGCGCTTGGGATATAACATATTTGTACCCCTATCGTCATCATTGGTTTCCGTATTAACATACGATATTGTACGACATTTCCAGATGTTGTTCGATATTCTGAATGCGGGAATTATTGTGTCGATAACAATATTAATTTGAGCTTAATTTATGAAACAAAATTCTAAAAATGACTTTCGATGAACTCTCAGGATAAAATATATTGTAAAAATCAGTATAAATTAATTGATGTTTATCAGCAAACAGTTGATGTATTATCAGTGCAGTTGCTTGGTATTAGTAGCATTTGCGACTAAAACTAACCTACCACTATTATTTTTTTCGATTTTGGAATGTTCCGTTTTTAATTATTCTCATCCCAAAGTTGATTTGGATAATTGAAAGCTTTTGAATTGGAGTTCTACTGCAATAACTGTTGAATTTTTAGGAGAAAGCCTATACATTTTAGCCTAACTATGTTGTTTTCCTGAAAAGTATACACAGATGACAACATTATAAACCAAACAGCGAAAAATTTAATTTTACAATTTATGAGATGACCGAAACATAAAAATTATGTCCTAAATAACTGATATACTAGAAATTAATTATATATTTTTTTCTATATTTCTGTTATCCATGATAAAGAAAAGAACGTTATTACTCTTAAACTTCTATTATCATAAGTTGTAAATATATAATTATTCCAATTTTTTTCCCGATTGGTAATAAATCTTCATTACTTTGTACATTTCCTTGATAGAATGTATACATTCGCCTATTCGTATATACCCATACGAATATATTTGATTGTTTGAACTGTTGTGATTTTAATATGTGACTAAAGAACAGCCTTTTTATTTCTGTATTTATCCCTATTTCTTTTTTGTCTACTCATGTTTGTAAGGAATGAACTCTGGGAATAGGGGAAACCCACCTATAAATATGTGGATTAGAAAACAAGCTGAATGTTTTGTGTAAGAAATGAAAGATTTTATGTTATTGCTTTAAAATTGTTATGCTTTTCAAGTTAATGAACTGAATTTCATATCATACTAGAGTTTTTTTTTATTAGATAGTGTTGCTTTGAATACCTATATGAAAATTGATATGTTATTATATCTTCGTATAAAAAAGATCTTTCTAATAAGATCATTTGGTAATTAGTTGTTTGAACATTATTCTTGCATTTTCGAATTATTTTACCGTACCTGCTTAACAAATATAGCTGCATAAATATTTGTTAAGTCTGAAGACATGGGTTGATAACTGTTTTTTGAAGTTACTTTACTTATTCAAACTATTGATGCAAAAATTGTTGCCGTTTTCATACTGAATATGTTAAAAAGCGATTTTCAAGATATCTTTTATCGTGTTAAATGAGTAAATCAGGAGGAATTTTGTAATGATTAATTGAATTACGAAGAAAAATATTCACAAATATTTTAGGCTCTCTTGCTCTCATTTGATTCGTTACATTTTGTGACAAAACAGTTTTAATAGGTCTTGATAATTTTTTGTATCAGTGAGCTTTGCATGTTCTTTACTAGTAATATAGGGAATTGCTAATTCCTTTGTCTGAGCTTTCAAGATAAATTGACAGAGAACTTATTATAGCTTATAAGTGAAATGACTTTTGATGACTAGATGACCTCAGAAATTTCAGTATATTTTGGATCATATCGACATCATTGTTAAATTTGAAAATAGTGAAAATGAAATCCATCGTTTTGCAAGATTTTTGAAAAATTTGTAAAGATAAGAGCTTTGAAAAAGGAGCAGTATCATGGATTTTTTTTTTTTTTTACATGGATTAGTAAAAGTTGCAGATAAAAAAAGTTTACTGGAGTATATATATGATATAATTATTGAACTGGAGAAATTTTTTTGAATGTTAACAGAAGGTTGTCTTCACTGTTTCTGTATGAATTGTATTCTTTTATGAAGTTTGTCAAATTATGTTTTATTCAGAAGTAGCTAAGCACTTCTATGCTTATTTCTGTATGAAAATATACTTATTATGAGAGTGTCCTAGCTATATGACGATTGAACCTTACTTTTTTTTTTAATTTAACAGAATGGATTTTCAATGGGCTGTTGTTTTTTTCCCGTATGCTGAATATTCTGTATGTGAAGATAGCGGATCGCTTAACATCGCGATTCAGCGGTCTGGAAATGTTAATATATCTTCATATGTAACGATTTCCGCCATTGAACAAACTGCCAAAGAAGGGCTTGATTATGTATCAAGACGTGTAAGCAAGATACAGTTTGATCCAGGTAATATGATTTTTTTTTCTTAAATTCCAGTAAATGTTTCCTGTAATTATATCGCTTTGTTTTGAAGTTATTACCGAATTTATGTAGAAAAAAGTCACATTAATATTCTTTTCTGTATTCAGATAGGCAGCATATGAAGGAAAAAAAAATGGACAACTTACTTGAACTAAGAAACAGTTTTAATGAGTAAATCAATAAGAGATAAGTTTATGGATACTTAAAACTGAAATAAAAAACATGGTGCCCATTTCAAAGAATTCAGAATGCTTTAAAACATGAATTTAAAACTCTTCTTACCAAAATTCCTTGCTTATATTTTATTAATAGAATTTATTGACGTAATTTGAAGGAAACTGCCGCATAAAAAAGACTTTTTAATCGTAAATTTAATTTTGATGAGGTTTACTTAAAAATATTTTCAATCAGCGTTCTTGGTTTTGTATCCTCAGTTTTAAAATTCATATTTCACATAACATAGGCAGAAGAGATGAGTATATGGATACTTAAAACTGAAATAGAAAACATGAGGTGTCTATTTCCTCATGTTTCAGTCAGTATACTATTTCTTATAGATCTTTCAATAGGTATAGCATAACTTTTGTTAGAGAGCTATCGATTATTGACATACTAAATGCATGTAAAGGAAATTGACGACTCAAAGTAAATATTAAGCTGATTATACTTTAGTGATACTATTGAAAAATGCATTATTCAGAAATATAATAATTTTCATTAAAAATTGTGATTTCTATGTATTTAGAATTAAAATCTTTTCTTAATATATAATAGAATAAATTATTTTTCATTTGTCTTGTTTTTACCATTGTCCTTTATTAAAATCGTATTAACTTTATAGTACAGTCATTTTTTTTGTTCAGATTGAATTTATATCAGAAATCTAGGTGCAAAAATACATGTTCTGAAAATGCTTGCATTTTGTGGTATTCTTCCTATGTAATTAATCCCTGCACATTAAAAACGTATTTAATACATGAAACATTTTTGATTGAAAATGTGTTGAAGAATCGGTTTTTACCTCTTGTTTTACTAGTTTAGAATTTTCATATTAAATCCATAAAGTTAACTTGAAATTTAAATTCTAACATGATAATTCTTTGTGTTACTGTATAAACAAATAAAAATTTCATTATTCGTTTTTCCTTTAATTTTTTTATTGTGTGTAACATCAAGATTTATTAATTCTTTCATTTGTAAAAAAAAAAATGTTTAAAAAATGAATCTGATTTGAATTTGAATTTAAAGTTTCTTCAAAGCTTCATTCAAAGAGCCTTAGGAGAGATACATAAGTGCATGAATAAGAGTCATATTTACACAATAATATATGACCAGGAATGTCAATTGCAGATGATAAAAAATTGTGAAGACATGACTAGAGCATAATAAGATATGTGTAGATTTTTTTAATTAACAAAACTGAAAAAATCACCTCAATATATGGCTTCACAACAAGTGTACCAAGTTCTGATAATATACAGTGATGTAGTTCTTGGTTTGATATCAGACGAATTTGCTAAAGCCTCTTTTCAGATTCTTCAGGTTTTTCATTCGGCGATTGATTTTTGAACACCTTGTGAAAATCGTATACTTTGTTAAACATTTGTTGTAAAATTTAGTTTTACATAATGAAGTATATTTTATATCTCTGATTGGGTCAATGCCATGTCTTTATATTTCTTCTGCTGATTCCATTTCTGTATTCTATATATGTAATTATAGTTTGTAACTATGTACTCTATCTTCCACCCAAATTCCTTTCTGGAATTTCGAGAAATTCTGCATGTATGCAATACATAGCATTTTACATTTATCACTTGTAAAATAATAGCTGTTCATTAATGATAATTAATTTGAAGTTGGTATATACTTTAAAGAAAGGAATTTAAGATACTAGTAGCATTATAATGCATACTTAGAATCTTTTATCCTTTTATTTTATATGAGATTTTTACTTACTTTTTACTTCATACACATCATTTTGTTTTCTGCATTCATTAACATTTCATACATTTCAGAATTGTCGCTGTTCATTTTGTCTCTTTAAGATCTGGCCTAATTGCATGACATATAGCAATAAAAGGCTGTTTTTGTCATTTGTGTAAAAGTTGCATTTAAAAAATGTTTTATTTTCCAAATTTCTGACAATCGTTTCTAAATCGTGTAAAAGTTTGTGCTAGTAAAATTGTTACTTTTTTCTCCTTGAATTTAAGGAAAAAGTTAGCAGCACATTAATCTCTATTTTAAAGTTAATTAGTAAGAGAATTAATATTGAGTTAATTAGTATTTGAGAATTGACTGTGTTAAATACTTCCTTAGTAATCTAAATATTTCTCAGAATTTGAATATGAATGCAAATTATGGATGAATTAGTTGACTGAAATTACCAAATAGCTTGAGGCGGTAAGCGATGCACGTAGGATAGAACCTGGGACCTTTTGGTTAACAGTCCAGTAACTTAACAGTTTTACCAAAACGATCGTTCGGGTAGAAGAGTTGTTAACTGGCTTATATGCTATTCACCACAAGCTTAATTTACTAGTCAGATCTTACTGATGTATTATTTAATTTGATTGATTTAATTACGTCATAGGCAAAACTGATACTACCTGGAAAATCGTAATTGTTAAAGATGATCTTGAAGAAGCACCTATTGAGCAAATGCAAGTAACCCTGACAGATCCTGAAAACTGCATTATCATTAATCACAACAGAACTATCGTCAGTATCTATGATTTGAATAGAGGTAAGTTTATTGTATTTAAATTTTAAATTCTCAGTTTTATGTGGATTAGAATTGTTGTTTTACCTGCTGAATTTACCTGCTGTATTATTTTCTTTTGCATGTATGAAATTAAGAATTGATGGTAATGTATTTGTAGGTTCATGTTCACAGATACCTGTTGGAGACCCTCGTGGGAGCAAAGTAGCTAATAGTAACTTTCCTGCTTCTTTTGACAGTAGTGATGATAGTGAAGTAAGTTAAGTTTTGTTGATTGTTGTTTCATCTTATGAAAATGATTTTAATAAAAAATAAGTAAAAATGTATTTAAAAGTGCATTCGAATGGGCTTTGAAATATGTCTGTTGCTTTAAGTATCTTTTCTTTACTTTTTTACTTATTATATCTATATTATCTTTACACAATAAATATGTGACATCCCCCTTAAGCATAAAATATTTTCTCGCCTTATTTCTGATTTTCATTTTGTTTCTTTGTTTAAGAAGAAAAGGTTATCCTTCCATGAGGTGGGAAACAGTTGTAAAAATAATGTGCCTGAATAAAATTAATGATATTTAAAGTAACTAAATTGACTGTATATTTACTCTCTGATCCTCAGAATAGAAGCGAACATAAAGTATTAGAAAGGACCGATAAGAATAATTAAACTTAAACAACATTCAACTTTCAAGAAAGCATCATCAACAAACTATTCAACGTGTTTAACACTTGAATGAAGATTGTCGATGTCTTCACAGACTGCCAGGTGACATTGGTAAAGCTAAAGCTATGTAATTCTATTTCTTTCTATTGAACTTGCTTGAACTAAACGGCCACAGCATAACGTAACTACGACGACCCACCTACCAGAATGAATTGGAAGTCGATGGGTACAGAAAAAGTCTTCAGGAGAAGCAGGAGGTATTCAGTTCCCTGATGAAATTTATTTTCTTATTGAAAGGCTTTCAAACAATGCTAGAATATGGGTGGTAATTAAGAATATACTCTATAATTTATTTAACAAATTAAAGTAACTAATTATAAAAAAACAGACAAGTTCTCACTGTAGTTAAGCGATATAATGTGAAACATTACACTAAAAATATTTAATATCCATAAATATTTTATTTTTCTGATTAACATTCTTGTAATATAACTTTTAAAAATTTATATCTGAAATGTGTGTAAATATTCACTTAAGTATCAAAAGAGTAATTGTAGAATTTGCTCCCCTCCCCTTTATTTTTCAAATGAAATAATTTTTGGAATTAATAAGTAACTATTTTCTACATAACATATGATGAGCCTAAAGCTCAATGATAGTAATATTATATATAATAACCCTCAATATAATTGAATAAATGGACCAACATTTTCATTCTATTTTCATTTCATTCTCTTCTCTTAAATAATCAAGTCTTATAAGCAATTAAATATTTCCTTTTTATTAGTTATTAATTTTTTTTGTATGAATTCATGTATTCCAAACAAAATTTCTCTACAAAGTAATTTTAAACGGGATTGTTAAACAGATCATAATAAAACATTTCTAGATTATTTGAAAACACAATAAAAGATATGAGTCCAGATTACTATCATTAATCATTTATAGCTAGTTAAGTATGCCTTTACCATGTATATAAAATATAATCAAATTGTAAGAACCACCAGAGAAACTAATTTGAATGGAACATGAATTTGATTTAGAAGATACTCAGAAATTATGAAATACAAGCACATAAATTGAAAAGCTATGGTCATTTTACTAAACAGCTAGCATCTTGCATTTATGAAATTAAAAAAAATTGTGGTAATGCATTTTTTAAACAATAAACAATTACTTCCCAGTTTTTGATATATTCTATCAGTAGAGACCCGTCTTGTAGATCACGCTCATTAAGGCTGCATCTCTGCAGCCTTAATGGGCGAGTATCTTGATTTTTTATTATAAGGCGTTATTTTTTATTATAAGGCGAGTATATTATTTTTTTGAAGTTGCGTTTCTGTTTTTATCTAATTTACTTATCCGTTCCGTTTTATCCGTTTATTATCCGTTCAAAGCTCACTCTCGTTTTCGTTCAAATTATAATTTTATGTACAGGCCACCCTACACCGAATAAAAATTGTTCAAAAGCATTTTCATGTTGATTTGGTTCCTTTTGCTGATAATCTGAGGGTTTACTATATTTATAAAATATGAATTGTTTTTTTTTTGTTTCCTGCAACCATTATTAATCAACTTGGACAAATATATATATATATTTTCATGAGCAATTAATTTAATTCGTAATTAATTTCCTGTGTTTTCTACTTCATTCAGATTTGGTTTTTTTTAGCTTGCTTTCATCTAAATCTGAATAAAATTTTGTAAATTATTTATCAACTTTAATTAAAGAAAAAAGGTTTGTATAAAAGATAACGATTGTTATTCTTTGAAATAAGGTTTATATATTGATATACATTTTCAGAAATTTCTGATGCTACATTTTGTGTTTCAAATTATGTATAGTTTTGGTCTTTTCAGGAGGGTAATGGAGATGGTAAAAATACAAATATCTTAAATTTTCCGATGGTGAGTATTAAAGTATTTTTCATAAACTATTTAAATTTTGCTACATTTTATAAAATTTTAAGTGATATTCTTTCATAAAATGAGAAATAGTGCACAGAGATTGATCTGCTTGTACAATGAATGAAAATTGGAAGAAATTTATGACTTTAATTAAAGAAGATTTATACAAATAATTATGTTTCATTTAGAAAGCTCTTGTTGCATTTCTGTTTAATCAATTATTGATTAGCTTATGTTTTTTGGGGATAAATTGTTTCCTGTGTAATTTCTTTGATTAAGAATTATCTGGAAATTGATTTTTTTAGCTTGTGGTCTTACATTTTACTGTATTTTATATATTTAAGGTTAGTGTGTGCAATAATGACAGTTTAATGCGTTTATTTGTTTGACAACTGATGCGGATAAAAAAAAGTTTCTCTTTTCATTAATTACCTAAATGTTCAAAACAGTGCAGTAGTATAGATACTAGATTGCACTAATTCGATTTTAAAATAAATTTGATCCAAGACCAGTGGCAGGCCAAAGACCAAGAGAGTATGGGAAGAATTCCTACTAATGTATACAGCAGTTAAAACATTTGGACTTCCAGAAGCTTTATAAAATGTTTTTTTTTACATAAAAAATAACAACACTCTTATTTAAAGTTATATAATTTAAAATTATTTGATGGAGTAAGATATTAAAGTATAAATAATCAACTACATTGCAAACTACAATATAAGGTTAAAATCTCAATTTGAAAAAGAAATCTGGGAAGGACTGCAGGCAAGTTTGCTTGATTGCTAGTACACAAGCCACTATGGAGGGTACAGATGCACTGTACATCAGACTTACTTGTGAAGGGGGTGCAGCAATCTAGAAGTATAAGATGGGGAGGGGGTTGGAGATATTTAAATGTTATATCCTGAACTATTTTTCTCTCAACACTTTTGATAATATCAGATTTTAAAGATTTTTTTTTGTATTAACCTGAAGAAATATGGAAGATTTAAAAATAATACAGTATGACCTGCATACAGCATGGCATTCAAAGCTGGATTTTAGGCGCTGTTAAATGTAGTATCATCTTAATTTGGAAAATCAAATAATGATAAATTTTTATGATAGAATGACATTTAAATTATTAACAGTCGCATCGTATAATTTGCTTTCTGAGAATTGGAGAGATTCTTTGCAAAGCTGTTGTTATATTCTATATTATTCATTAAGAATATGATAATATATTCTGTTATATTGTAATTTGTATTAATGTAAATTGAAAACACCTATTACTTTGTTTATTCAACCAATTTTTAAACTTACATTTGTTGAATAGCATGCAAATATCTTGAAAAAAAAAATAGCCAATATGCTTTGTTATTGGTATAATTAAGAAATTAGAATCATTCCAAAAATTAATTTTACTCTAAATATAGGAGAGAAACATAAAAAACGACTCTTCTTAAAAATTCATAAATTTTATAATTTGGTTTTTTTATCCTCTAAATATATCAAGAGTAAATATTTATTATTATTATTATTATTGGACCTTTAGAAGAAGAATCTTCTTAGAATGGTTTATCATATTTTATAAGCAAACTTAAAATTCATGTTTATGTAGTAAAACAATAAATGCTTATAGCATTTCAAATGTTATTGTTTTGAACAACTTTATGAAACCTTTCTAACATGGCAATCAAATTAGCCTGTACTTTGTGAGGGACAGAAACTTCATTCATACTTTCAGGAAAGAAGCAAGGAATGGATATGTTTCTATAGTCGTTAACTTTTCTTTGATGTATCAAATTTAGTGTATACGTACACTGAAAAGCCAAAACTTCATGGCCATCTAACTTGAAATCCTGTTATTTAAATTATAGGTAAGGATTCCAGCTCTGCGTTCATGGATTATCTAGATGGGTTTCTTATATATGTGTGTTTCAAATGTCCAAGCGTAGGTCTGTTAATTCGCTTATATTTTCTCGGTGGTGGATTGTATTAATAGTCAGAGAATTTGATCTACTGAACAATAGATTTAACTATGCATTATGCGGACGCAATCTTAACTTTGTGTCGGGGATATTGTCTTGTTGAAATTTGCCATTTAGGAAAACTGACGCTACGATTGAATGTAACTAGTTCATAGTTACGTTGTGGTAGTCCATAAATTTCTTGGTGTTGTTTATGATAATCTTAGGCTCTAGGGTTAGTCATATAAATCTGCTTTGAGTTATCATTGCGTTGCCCCCTTCTGAATAACCGATAAATTTTGATTCTGTCCTCGATGCAATGCAAGAGAAGTCGGGTTTCATTTGACCAGGTAACACATTTCCTTTGATCAGAGACCGATGTTGTTGCAAGCGTAAATGGTGATGATGATGAGTTGTAATCAACGAGAAATTTTGGACCACCATTAATTCATTTTCTGTAGTTACTTCTTACTGTTGCAGAGAAAAAAATCACCAAGATTCCCCTTTTCTAAAGTACTAGATCCAAGGCTTCTGATCCTGGCAATATTTTCTTTATTAAAATTACTTAAAACTCAGTCTGTTCACAAAGAGAGAGTTTTTAGATTTCTGGCTGTAATTGCCTTTGGATTTGGTTGCATTTCTGTGGTCGTCACTTCGTATTATCAGGCTACTCCAAAGGTTTTAGTGTATAGTTAATCGTGTTTCTTTTCCTTCAGTGTTTCATGTTCAGCATATTTGATAATATTTTATTCAGAGTATTTCTAAAAGACTAATACCTATACCGAATACTGTGGATCATTGATAATATAAAATTGATTAGATTTCATAGAAAAATATATTTTATTAATACTGAATTATTTAATTACTTATTTTTGCTACTATCTATATGATATTCAAATCGATTCATGTTTGTTACATGTTGTATGACACAAGAATTAAAAACAACGCCCATTTCTTTATATCATATTTAATCAATAAATCTTTATTGCAGGAGTGTAGTCAGTATATATATGGCCTGTTACATTTTGAGACGTTCTCTCAAAGTTTATATCAATGTGATGGTGAAAAGTGGGTTCAGTGGCATCCAAAAGTTTTTAATACCCAAACTGATGTCGAAATTTTCCCATTGGATCCATCGCTGGATCTGGACATCCCAGAAAAAGAAAGCACTATTGCAGAGGAATTAACTTCAATAGAAGAAACCACAACAATTTCCACCTTTGAAGCGGATAGTTGTATGAAAGGTAAAATAAATTTGGCTATTCATTTTTTTTTTTTTTTGCGTAAGTTTTAAGTTGCGTAAGTGTGAAGTACATAAATATTTATATTTGTAAACTTTTTTGAGCTGACTGAAATTATTCATCCAGGTTGGCAGATGTTTGAAAATAAATGCTACAAATGGCACCGACCTTCTGCTACTTGGAATAAAGCTTCAGAAGTGTGCAAAAGCTACCAGTCTGGCGATTTAGTTATAGTAGAGTCCCTTGAACATAACAGTTGGCTTCTCCAACTTGCTAGGAATAAACCTTTTTGGATTGGTATGTGTTAGATCTTTTGGGATTGGTACATTTTTATTATACACTTATGTTCCCAGCCCTGCAAATGTACGTGTATTTCAATATTTTTTGATGTTATATTGTATTATATATTTGGGGTATCATTTATTTTTAACTGATAGAACAAATAGTTCCTTAAACAGAATAATTACAGTTTTGTTTAATAAAAATACTGTAATAAACCAATTTTCCAAAATCAGAATTTATCTTCAGAATTTTCTATAAATTTATCTTAATTTTATTTGCTGTGAGCGGTGCATGTTATTCATAAAAAATATCTTGAATTATTTTTTCTTTTTATTATGAAAGGAAAGCATGTTGATTTGTATATGAAAGCTTTTATATTTTCTTTCCCTTATTTAAAAAAAACAAACAATATTTTAGAAGTTTTTGTATGTATTTTTGTTCAAACTTGGTAAATTGATTTATTTAACGACAATAGTTTCATAATTGTCAATTTCACTCTAAATTTATTCATTATTTTTATTTTGATAAGTAATTTTTATATTTTTAAAACTATTATTTATGTATTATTCTGATTCTTAGTTTAAAAGGTGGTTTTTGCTTACCTACAGGAGTATTTCGTGTGTGTAATAACTTATATCCTTAAAAAAAAGATACAAAACGAATATTTTTTTAGTTCTCTTTGGATAGTTTTTTTTGGTATATAGTTCTTTTCTTGCATTCACAAACTTGCTTTTTAATTTTTATTTAAATATTTACAACATTTTGCTTTTTTAGCGGTATCCCGTGTACGCGGCTCTCGCGAGATAGAATTTCCTCTTATTTACACCACTATTATTTTAGCCCTTTGAAAAGCTTTTTAGTCTTTTGAGTTAACGATATTTAAATTTTCTCATTCTTTTTACGATTCTTTATTCTAAAAATTCATAATTTATTAGTTCTGCTAGTGAAAACTGAATTAATATTTATACTTTTTCATTTTTTGAAATTTTTTGGGGGTATTTTACTTTCAAAAGTGGAAAACATGTTTTTTTTTTTTTCAAACTAAGACTGATTATCTGTTTTGATTATTCTTTTTAAAAATAAAATATTTATGTTGTAAAATTATATCTTCTACAAAACGTTTTAATCTGTTATATTATATAGTTAAAACTTACACCTGATTTTTTTTCAGAAGAAATAACATAATTGTAAGTTACTTTTTCACTATTAATTTTTTCTTTGTCTTTGTGAGAATATTTAAGTTTATTATCCATTGAATGGATATGTCTGCTGATATTTTTGCTTTTACTTTAATGAATGAGTGTGTCTGAAAAGAGACATGGTTAATATTTTGAGGAGTTTGTTGATTGTATTAGGTAGTTGTCTTTTTCTGTTAATTAGAAGTAAATTTGGCAAATAAGTAGGTAATAATTGTAATGCTTTAAGTATAGCGTTATTTGCAGGTACAGTATTGTATGGATAAACGTTTTATGCCGGTACATTACCCCTACGGCCGGTTCTCGTTTGATCCTGCAGTTAAGTTGCTTCTGTGCGGTTAGTACTAAGAAGGGGAGCATCTTAGAAACTCTGTGCTTTTGGTATCTCTATTAAGTCTTTGACTCATGGACTTGGTTAGTTGCACTAGATCAAGTGGAATTAGTCACTGCAAGTAGAGGACATATGGATGAAACGTAATTTGCAGTTTCAAAATGATTACATAATTAAGAATTTGTCTTTAATTTTAATAATTAAAAATATTTTTAATAATTTCCAACTAGGTTTTTCATTGTGTTTAGGTTCTAACTATTTCCATTGCTTCTACAAATATTATAATAATCCATTTTAAAAAACTGTGGGTTGAAAATATTTATTTTTGAAAAATGTTATCTGCAGGTTCTGTGTTATTTGATAAAAAGCTATGGAGCAATTGTAAAACTCTCGATGCAAATATTTTAAATTTTCAAGATATATGGAAATATTATTAAGAAAAAGAAAGTAGGAATAAGAGTCGCTTTAAATATGTCTTAAAATTAAATAAGTATGGAAAAAGTTCCAAAATTTAATGAAATACTGAATTTTGCTGACATAATTTTTAAAAAATTATCAGCCAAAATTCAAATCCTCGAACAGATCAGTTATTCGAGGAGGAACTTGATGGAACTTCTTAACTTGATGGCTCGAATCGTATCTGTGACTTTGAAGTCAGCAAGCGAGTATTTTGACGACCACTTCATAGTTTCTTGATATGAAATGGTAGGGGCTGTTTAGTTTCTTTTTTCCCCCGTTTGTTAAAATTTCTCACAATAGTTAAATCTGCCTTTTTTTCAATGAAAATTCCCATCTTTTTAATGTGATCATAAGTAGACTTAAACAATTATCTTTTGACTTCCGTAGCTGCGTATAGTTATTCAAAATTCATGTAGAATGACTTTTGTGTTTGTGGCATTCGTCAAAGTTGGTAATTTTTTATCAGAAATTTACCAAGAAATTCAATTTTATTCTTGAAAGATTTAACAAATATATCGCTATTGTTTTCAGGTAAAAGTCGATAATATTCCGATTTTGAGATATTCACTTTATAATTGCCTACAATTATGTTGGTAAAAATTGGGAATAGATTGGTAGAAACTGTTAAATCCTTTAAATTGCTGAGAAACAGAAATGTCCTTATTTTACTAAGATTTATAAAGACGTATATCATCAAAGTCCACTAAATGATTTTTAGCAGGTTTATTGTCGATGTATATCATAATAAACCTGCCTCTGATCTCTGAGAAGATTTAGTCAATCCTCTCTTTATGATGATTAATCTCAGTAGCCGTTGAAGGTGAACTGGTAGCCAAATGTTGGGAAGTAATTGATAACGTTGTGGGATGGCTGCAAGTGAAATTTGGTATTGTATGAGATTTTTCCGAAATATAAATGGTGATTGGGCCTCTATTCAAATTCATTTGGGACCAGAGACTCTGAAATTATACTATGGAACATCCTTCTAATGAGATCAAGATGGTAGTGATCAGAAAATGTAACACTGATATATTTGGTTCAAACCTCTCATATTGAAATTATTCAGCTGAAATTTCTGCAATGCAGACATTCAGTGATAGAGTTTATTAGGGTACTGGTTGTTATTGAATCTCAGAAAAAATACATGTCACAATGCATAACGAGATGAGCCTTTTCAAGGCAGCTTCCTCCACTAGGAGCTGAAAGAATGTTTTTCCATATTCGGACAAGAATGTAAGCCATTATTTCCTTTATTTTTTCATGCATATTTATATAGAATAAAACAAAGAATGCTAAATATAAGGAAGTAAACTAGTTGAAAGTTAAACGATTCCATGTTGAATAAACTGGCTGGATCAATGTTTTCCTAACGTGGTCATTCAGGAAATTACTCAAAAATCTTTGTCAATAGCCAAGGACGTTTAAAGACTTCTATAACTTCTTCTTTTTTTATTCTCAGAATAGAAGTATAATGACATGATTCGGTTATGTAAAACAAGAGTGATACTACAAGAGTTTTATTCTTGAATTTAATTCCCTCCTAGTTCAAAGAATTCTAAAAATCTAAATCCGGATAAATTCTAGGAAAATTATTTAGAAAATTAAGATGATTTTGTTTAGAAATAATTTAAAGGCATCATTAAAGTCAACATTTGTTTATGCCAATGCATTTTATGAACAGATTTTGTGATAAATTCCAACGACATCTTTCAAGTAAATATTTCCTGAAGTACAATTACTTACAACATGAATAAAATTTTACAACTTGTATTCTAATTAAAATGAATCAAATTGAGAATATAAGCAAAGAACTTTAATTCAATAATCATCTTTAATTCAAAAGAAGACACAAAAGTAGTTTACATTTTGGCAAGTAAAAGTTACTAAGTCAATAAAAAAACTTTTGACAGGCTACTGCAGACTGGAACTTCCAATTAATTTTTTTCATATTATAAGCCAGCTATTAGATCATCAGTAAGTCCAACTTGTGCCAATGCTTTTTATGAACAGATTTTGTGATAAATTCCAACGGCAACTTTCAAGTAAATATTTCCTGAAGTACAATTACTTACAACATGAATAAAATTTTACAACTTGTATTTTAATTAGAATGAATCAAATTGAGAATATAAGCAAAGAACTTTAATTCAATAATCATCTCTAATTCAAAAGAAGACACAAAAGTAGTTTACATTTTGGCAAGTAAAAGTTACTAAGTCAATAAAAAAACTTTTGACAGGCTACTGCAGACTGGAACTTCCAATTAATTTTTTCATATTATAAGTCAGCTATCAGATCATCAGTAAGTCCAACTTGCAGGAATTAAAAAATTAATAAAACACAAGGTTAATATATAAAATTTGCAGCTAAAACGAATGAACGAAATCGAAACGAAAGAATCAAATTTCAAATACAGACTGTAGAAGGCATGGAAAGATGAATTCGGAAGAAAAAAGATAAATAAAAGAAATTAGTATCAAAAGTTGCTAATAGGGGGAATACTTTCGCTGTGGGCGTACAGTTATAAATGAATTTATTAAATTCACAGAAAATAATCTTTTATTGATTAACATTAGGGTCTTCTGGACGCCGTGCAACATTTTCAATTAGCTGACCTTCCTTGTGTACAATAAATTGCATATGGTGTATGATGTTTTCTATTGCTGCCTGTAAACTATCAGTTTCGATGTTCATAACAGCTCATCTTTTGTTCTGTTTCAAGATATACAGGTTTGGAATGCCACTAGTATACATTATGGATTTCAGGTACCCCTACAGCCAAAAGTCATACGATAATGTCCGGGGAACGGAACGGCCATGCCGCCTCAAAATAGTGACTGATAGTTATTGACTCTTAGTACCGAATTGCTGTCGTAAAAGGCTCTGTACTGATCAATGAATAATTTGTGGCTGTACTCCATCTTGCATAAAAATTATTGAGTCCAAGCATTGTCTTTGCTGCAATTGTGGAATAACAAAAGTTTGTAGCATTTGCCCATATTTTTCGCCATTAATGGTGCAAGTAGTAGCACCTGTTTGAATGATATTTTCAAAATAGTACGGCCCGATTATGAAATTGGCCGAGAAACTGCACCACATGGTCAGCTTTGGGGAATGCAATGGCATTTCTTGGATCACTGTGAGATTCACGTGCTCAAATACGGTAGTTCAGAGTATTGATAGACCCATTCAAATAAAAACGAACCTCATATCCCCATACTGTTTTTCAAGGCCACAGTCAATACCGATTTGCATTCGGGCAAGAAACATTAAGCCAAAAGTGAAGCGCTTTTCATGATCTGTGATTTGTAATGCTTGCACACAATTGCTCTTATACGGATAGAAATGCAATATTTTGCATAAGATTTTCAATATAGTAGTACAGGGCATATCGCTTGGACTACTTCTAGTCCCCGTGTGGTCAAACACCGCTGTAGCAACATCTGTTACTGCATCGTCTGGTACCGCATTTCGCCCTCTGTCGGCTCCTATTCCTATATTTTAATTCTTAGTTACAGTATACCCACAAACAACACTTAAATCATAAGTGCAGTGCCTGCAACCAATCATTTCCATATTTTATACGTCTGTTAATGAAATCCCACTCTGATCTACTGTCCAAAGTATATATGATCTGATTGAGTTGAAAGAATGAATTAAATTATGCAAATTCAAATTTTTCATGATTTGACGATCGAAGTTTGCATTTTATTCAGATTTAAATGGTATTGAACAACATGTTGTTCAATACCATTTAAATCTGAACATGTTAGTTTTCAATTTTAAATAAATTGATGTTACCGACTTAAATATATGTAACATAATTTCAATTATTTATACAAAATAAGTTTTTTATTGAAATTACCATAATCAGAAATCTTAACTTTCATTTCAGGTTTGCATACTAAAGAAGGAACAAATTACTGGAGCTATAAGATGCCTAATGATGCTTCTTTTTTGAACTGGAAAAAAGGATTCCCTCGTGCAGATACAAAACTTAGATGTACTCTTGTGCGTGGATCTGGCTTATGGATAAATAAGAATTGTGAAACTCATGAGCATAGTTATATTTGTTCTATGCCTCTGTATGTTATAGATAGTCATGTGGTCAAGTAGTGAAATATTTGCCAAACGATTAAAATGTTCTATGACCAAAGCTGTTTTTGTGTATATGTATATACACATATTGAAATTAGGATACATAAAAGTATCATTGTAATTGTTACTTTTTGAGATTTAATGGAGCATTAATATTGAAAGCTCTTTGATACTTCGTTAATATATGATAGATAGATAATTTTATGAAATATATCTTCCATTGAGCTTTCTGGTATCTTTAATTAGTTTGAAATTGCATTTTTCTTTTAGTTTCCTATTATTACCGAGTTCTTTGATTCAAGCAATTAAGCTACCAGTACAAGCAAAATATGAAGGCTGTTGGACTTAATATAAATTTAATGTTTGTGTGAAAAATATATTTATCGACCTTTGCCAAGCAATGAAGTGCAGTAAAGCAATAATAATCTGTAAAAAAATAAATAAAATGGAGCTTTAGATGGAATTTTCTTACAAATAATTTCAAATTTAATTCTAGTCGATTTATTGAAATTTATTTGTTATGGTTTTGTAAGCTTTTATGCCCTTTTTTTACTAGTTATTGTTTTAGTTCTAAATATCATTTCCTGTATGTTTTTTTTGTATGGCAAGTAAGTTGAATAAATATTTTTATTAAATTTGAAGAACATGTTTCTTATCTCACGCTTAATTATCATTAAGGTATTAGTTTAGACTCCTGTTTGAACAAACATAGGATACAGATATACATTATTGTTTGAATTTTTATTATTTTCGGAACTTATTTTTAATATAAAACGGACAGATTTATAAAAACTCGTATTATATCACATACGGAAATGTTGTACAATTACACCTATGCTAATGGCTGTTTCTTGGTGTGAAAATTCACATTAGCTTGGTAACACTTTTAATCGATTTTTTGGTGAAATTGTTGCCTTTTCTGTAGAATCACGTTTAATGTTCCACTGGATGTCATTGGAATATAAAGCTTTGCAACCATTGAAGTCGAATGTAATCTGAGAAACATTTTCATGATTTGCTCTATTTACATTCTTCTGTGGATGGAACTATGAGGCAATTTAATTATGCATAAATATTTTGTTCTGTGTAAAATTTTCTTTCTATTTCAAATGTCCCTGTAAATAAGGACAATAATCTGATAAAATGAATTAAAATTTTAATAGTGTAGCGGTGTATTATGATTGTGTTAGGGAGACCGAGAATACATATAATCTTTTGTTAGATCGAAACAAAGAATTGTCTGATATAATTTTGAGTCAATGATGTTGCCTTTTTCATCACCAATGGCTTATTGATCAAATCCGGATGTTTTTATTAACAAAAATTGGAAATTCCATTTTTTGACACCCTTCAAGAAATGTTGTAATGGCTTGATTAAATGGTGATTAGAAGATTATATGGGTGGTAAATAAGATGCGTGAATTGACATCTCCCCATCCAGATATATTTTATTTAGAGAATTCTCTGTGTGGTGTTGCATGTTCTTCTATAAAATGATACTTTTGAATCAAAGCTGGATCTACTATATTTAATTGTTCTGAATAACGATCTGAGGTTATGATTAAAACTGGTTTTAATAACTCAAAAATTGATTATGTTCCTGGCATTAAACTAAACAGACAACAATATCTTTCCAGATGTTAACCTGAGTCTGGGACATATATTGGCCTTTGATTAGAAGATAGCCAGGATTTTCTACGTTTGGGTTGTATTAGAGGAGCCATTTCGCTGAATATCCATTGTCGTATGTTGTCATATCCAATAAACACATGATAAGAAATGCTGCTACATTGTATAATTAAGCCTTTGGGTACATTTGACGGCTGAGACTCGTCATGCATTTATTTTGCCTTAGTTAAGAATGATGAATTTTATCCGTCATTCTAAATTACAAAGTCTATTGTCTATATTTTTACGAATTGTCTGTACCGTTTTTTCTCCCCCACATTTGAGATACTACTTGAAAGAAAGAATTACAGGATTTCTTACTAGATTCAGGTAAAGAAGAAATAAAAGACGTGTTTTTTCAGGTAATTGGAAATGAAGAACATGTCACAACTTACTCCAGCAAGAAGTTGGGTAAGTCTGAAAGAAATTATTGTGCGACATATAAGTAATTAATAACTATTCTATAAAATACTTCTGTCACTGCTTTAGTGAACAGCAGTTCTTATTTGAATTAATGATGTTCCTGTGGAATGGCTTTTGAATTTTAAGGATCTGTAATTTATATAGATCGCTATATCAAAACCTTCAAGTGATATGATATAATTTCGAAATCCAGCTGCGTAAATACTGATACCTTCTCTAGAACACTTTGTATTGAGAGCTGTAAACACTGTTCGAATGCCGAGAAAAAGTTTGAACTGGAAACAGATTTTTCAAATCAGTAATACTTTCCCTTTAATTTCATTGCCTTCCTTTTAAAGCTTACAGAGTGCGGTTTATTTGTGGCAGAAGATAGCTGCTCACTTTCGTAATTGTGTTTACTTTTCTGTAATAAACATAAGATCGTGTCGGAGATTCTTTTTTCTTAGCAAGCATAGTGGACGAAGATTGCTCTGTTATTCCATTACCGGATGTTCATCTTTCTTTACAAGAGTTAAAAGTCTTGGATGCCTTTTGATTGATGGATGATCACCTGTATTAACATTATGTTGTGTTATATTACTATGTGATATATCGAGCGTCATAAATGAAAAACAATCTCAGAAATTCTTTAACTAACTTACGTATTGCTTTCAAAACTCTTCGCAAAATCTTTAAGATTCTTCGAGGTCGTCAGAAGATAGTACTTTTCAGAATAAGTAATGTTATTGACTATTTGTCCAAATGTTGCAATAACAGGCTTTTAGTCTACAGTCTTGGGTTTATTGTCCAAATTCAGAACTGAAAAGGGAATGGCATCCTCTCTCAAATATACGAGTTTTTCCGATGATATTTTTGGACAGGAAAATCCGTTAAAGTATACATGAATTGTTCAGAATTTTTAGGAAATCTTAGAATAAGACATTCTGATCTGGCTGATAATATAGCCCTCCCTTTTGTAATTATAGACCATGGTTGTATAACTGTATACTAGTAGAAAATAAGGTAATTAACTCACTTCATGTCTGTATCTCAATCTTTTCCAGATCTAAAATGAAGTTAAATTTTTGAATAAAATCCAGCGTGAAATGCATGAGTCAATGATATCAATTTCGAAGATCATGTGATAAAATTTTCTTCGTTCTCATTCACTTTCCTTTGTAGCTCAATTTTTTCAACTGTGGCAATTTTTAATGAAATAGTGGGGGCGCGGTAAGTTTGTTGCACTTTTAGTTATTTGGTCAAGAATGGCTTCTTTTTTAGCACCAGCTAAAATATTAAGTAAACAATATTACAGATCCTTAGCAATATACAATTCTATGTATCATTTAATTCAATCCTTTCCTAATGCAAAACCCTTTTAAATAAATCAGTGCCCAGAGGGTTAAAACAAAAAATTTCAAGCAGTTGAAGTTTGTGCCTTTCTAGCTTTTAGATGTGGAACCCAACCATTTGATTTACTAATTTGAATTGCACACTTTCAAACATTTTGAAAGGTTGAATAATGTATAACTTGCCTCAAAACTCTGATTTTTATGACATGGGTATTCTACCGTTTCTGCCAATAAAGTACCATCATCAGAAAATATTGGTTTTTCCTGATTGAGGAGCACAAAGACCAAAAATTACTCTGTTTTGAATCTTTGGCATTTACGGACTTCTGATTGGCCCAGATTAGCAACACAAATGTTTTTGTAGTTTTTATTGCATCAGTATCGTAACGAAACTCGAATACCAAGAGATGTTGTATATACAGTTCTTCTGGGTTTTGGATTGACATTTCAAACAGGGATGTTATAAAAATGAACATTTATAAAACAACGGATATGAAATTGATTTTGTTTTTAGAATATCGTGTGCAATTTCGGCGTGTTCAATCAGCTAGCAGAATTAAATAAATATTGACGCGGAATAATGTTCCATTTTTTCTATAGCTTCTCTAATATTATCAAATGTCTTTAATCAAGATTTTCTCCTATTTGTATCCGTTTATTCATATTGAAATGTCCAACGAAATTATGAGAAGAATGCAGCACTTACCTGTCATTAGGCTAATTTTTCCTTTCTATATTATAATATGAATTTCGAAAGGTTGAACAGCAAATTCCGCTGCATTCTGTGCTCTCTAGCGGGTAACTCATCGGTATAGTACAATAATGTATAATACATTGGTATATAGCAAGCATTAGTTATACATCGTCGACGTCCAGCATAGTTGGTGGAAGGGATTTTTTTTTCTAGTTCTGGTAATAAATAAATTTTGGCTCTTGATTCTGGTAAATAAATTTTGGCTCTTGTGCATGCTATTATGTTAAAAGTACTCCTTAATCCTCCATCTATCATGGTCTTGATACACTTCACGCAGACCCATCTACCAGAAAAGATATAAGACCCTAGAAGTGGTGAGAATAGAGTCATTATTTATCAAAAGGCTTATAAAATCGCCAAACCTTGGGAATTACAGATATAACAGATATACAGTAATTACAGATATACAATATAGTTTGATGAAAGTAAAATACCTAATTTAATTAATAAGCAAGTCTATAGTCAAGAGATACAGATTAAAGCTTTATACTTTAAAGTAAAAAAAAAGAAAAAGAAAAGAGCAAATCTATAATGCTATCATCGAAGGTTTTTCATATTTTGAAGAAGTGCACTGTAACACCAAACAAAGACTATTTAAAATACTATAAATTAAATAAAATTAGTGAATGAAAGAAACAAAATGAAATACGGTAGCTTGTGCAACCAAAACTTATTGTCACCACCAATCGTAAAATAAAACTGCAACAAGATAAAAACAAAGTAATGGAAAACTTATATTGTATAAAGAAAAGAAATACAAATAACTGGTACAAAGAATGTGAGCAGTTAAATTAGTCAAACTCTAATACAGTCAAGACAAGAAAGTAATGAAAAAAAATACGCGTAGTTAAAACAGTTAAAGACATCATTATTATTATTTTATTAAACAAAGTTCTGCCTTTATAAATGAGCCACCAGAAGCCGGGGGGGGGGGGGTAAAACAGCAGTAAAAGCGACAGGCAAATCATTCGAGGGGAAAAAAAAATGCTTCCCGCCCTTTTGAATTTCTTCACAAGCACTTCTGAAATATCAGCAATTTTTCTTACCCTACTCAGCGATGCGTATTTCCCGAGTACATTTAGGAACCTGTGAGGTTTAATTTAATTGCAGTCGGACGAGGCGATACGATCAGGTATTGGTACATTTGAAAAAGAAGTAGTTAGGATCTCTCTTACTATTGCCGTAGAATTACTTAAAATAAGAAATCTTTGTATGTAAAAAGTTTTGTTTCATGCTTCGAAACAAAATGTACCATGTACTTTTTATATTTTAAAACTTAATCTCAAACGAAGCATATCCTCCAACTAATACACCTTTATCAGAGTCGTACCCATATTGTTGCCATTTATATGGCACCCCCCCCCCCACTCCCTAAGAAGTCTTATACAGGGCTGGAAAGTTGAAATTAAGCCTAAATAATTATATATCAAACATCTTTGAAGTAATATGACCTAGCAACTGTTCAATACATATTAATTATTCAAACCAATTTGTTAAACTATTAATAAAAATCAAATATCATGGTAGTTATTAAGGCAATTATTAACAAAAATATAGTTAAAATGTGTAAAAGCTTTTGAAACTGTATTTTCAAAGAAAATGAAATGTTCATTACATGCGATTATTTCAGAGTGATCTTCCCCAAGAATGCCACTGTCAGGGACATTCAGCAAACTCATTCCGATTCAGACAGGATTAATGGAATTCATAACAATTTCATATTTTTGAAAACTTATCAAAATTTTTACACAAATAACAGCTCGAATTTCTTATTTAAATATTTTTAGGGATATAAACTATGAATATATGAATAATTTCCTGAAAAATTTCATTAAAAACTTTCGAAGCGATTGTAAAATCTGTTAATACTAAAAACACAAATGTGTCTTGTGTATCTGTCCGTTATCGCATTGAAAGCAAAACTGTTAATATTAATGTTACAAAAATTGACATAAATTTTCTTTGGAGGATGGGAGTGTGTATTTCAAAGCAATTTTTTGACACTTGAATTAGTTTTAATTAATAAAAAATGATCCAATGTTTTCAGCGATAACATCTGAAAATATTATCTCGGACCAAAATAGTTACCGATTCTATAATCTTAAAATTCAAAAAAAATTTTAGACTAACAGAGGATGTAAACACTTTTCTTTTCAATAATAGGTTTTGTGCAGTTTTCCAACAATTTTAATAATTTTTAAAAAATATTTCTAGGTAGGATGTGCAACAATAGTTTCATTTGTTGAATTTTAAGTCAGACTAATTTCCTTGTTTTATCAAACCTTAAATCTTTGATTTTCTTCAGTTGTAAAAGTTCAGATAACTTTTTAAATCAAGAATTTTACATTACTTTTAAACAATAAAAAGATAGCAAGTGATTTAATGGCTCAAAAATGTTAATTTCTCTCTCTCTCTGCTTTATCTTTAGCATAAGGTGACATTTGTTGCAGGATTAGCTTTTCTTGACATATTTACTAAAAGTACATAAATTATTTAGGAGACTTTCATAACTTCTGAAGCTATAGATTTTTACTGTCTCCTGCACGTAGTATAGAGAGAGTATAGTAATCGTCAAAAAATTCGAACCCGAGTTTTTGACGAATCTCCACGTTTTAGACCTCCACGAGTTAAAAAATCACATTTGTGGAAGATATCTGTCCGTCTGTCTTTGGCAAAGTTAACTCAAAAATGATTTGAGCTGGACGGTTGAAATTTGGTACACGGTCTTTAAACCAAATTTGCAGATTCCTATCATAATATAAGTTAACACGATAACCACAAAACGAAGAGAGCTAGATAGATAAGATTCGGTACCGAGATTTAACATCTATAGTGTACCTCAAATTTTGAGCCAAATCCATAAGTAAAAGCTGTAATTCAAAAACGCAATGACTTAAATATAACAAATTATTTATGAGAATTTGTGACTAAAAGTGTAGTTTTGTGTCAATTTCTTATTTCAGTCGGTTGAGAAAAACATGCCAAAAACAGAAATTCGATTTTGGGATATTATTAACGCATGTCAGGGATTAATCTCCAAATAACCTTCAAGGATGACACGATAGATTTAGTAAAAATGCTAAATTCACATCAGAAGTTATATTTCGTTGCTATTATATGCCAATACCATTTAAGGCGTTCTCTGGCCTGACAAATTTATTAGAAAGTATGCGAGACAGTTTTGGGGAGACCACTCTCGCTGGTCTAATCTATTCATTTCATACGCAAATAACAAATTTTTTATTTTGGGATTTAAAAAGTCTGTTGATATTGATTTATATTATCAACTATTATATCATATTATTGTTATTATTATTGATATTCAATTATTCTATAGATCAGATCGATTATATAATTTTTAAACATCTGATAATGCTCATGCTCATTTCAGAAAAAAAAATAAATTTAATTGTGGGAAACATCGTTTAGGAGTTTTATAAACAGAAATGAAAAAAAGTTAGTATCAAAAATTGAAATTTAAATAATTTTTTGGAAATAATTTAAATTAATATAATTTTTTATTATAAATTAAGAAATCTGTGGTAAAATAATTTTGAATAAAGCACGAAATATATCTTTGATTTTAATTTTAAATATGGTTATATATGAAACTGAAGAATGTAAGGATACAATTCAAGAGAATATTTTATAAAATTAAAATAAAAGTTTTTATCAAATTGGAATCAGTAATTGGTAAAATAAAATGTAAACTGATAATTAACATCGAATTCCTTTTACTTTAACACTGAGTTGGAGATTTAACTAAGGTAAGCTTTCAAAAGAACCTTTGAGATGCGTTGTTTTAAAAAGATATATACTTCAAAATTCGGAAACTAGTTTTTCATCGTCTTAAATTTAAGAACATGGAATTAAAATTTTTCATTTATAAAGAAGTAACTGATCTTAAGTAATTTTTTTATAAAAATTAAAAAATATTACTTTGAAATCAAATGAAGAGAGTAAATGAATATACTGCATTTAAAAAAAAATGAAACTAAGATTTCAGTACTAAGCTTTAATAAAATGAAAATATTTTGAATTTATATAAAATTTATATCAGTTTGTAAAATAAAGCTTAACTTCGGCGAAAAATTCATTTTTAAATGCAACATTAATATTAGAATAAAAAAAAAAAAAAAAAAAAAAAAGTCAAGGTGTTTTTTTGTTTTTTTATTGTTCTGATTCAAATTTACAACACAATAAATTCATTCCAACTTCAAAATATGGTATCTAATTACTTTATCTGTACATCTACCATCACGTTTTTTTTTTTTTTTTTTGCTTATAATTTCTATATTAGACATTTTTATTATTAAAAAGCACGTTCTGAACGTTACACTTACCTAGGTTTAATTTGCACAAAGAGTTAACTTAATATTTCATTTTGAGTTTTTCTCAACTTGATGGGTAAGTTTAAATTAACTTGATGGTTGACTCTTACAGGTTCAATTTTATATTCAATTTGTGCGAAATAAATTGCTAGGAAATATAATTAAAATATTTTCTTTAAAGAAATTCATTAAAAACAAAAACTTAATTTATAGGTGAAAACATTGGTATTATTAAAAAGATTGTTTTTAGAGCTTTGAATAATATAAAAATCAGTTTTGTGCTGTAATATTTTCGGAAATTGTGGGAAAACGCCAGAATTTCGTTTAATTTTTAATTAATTAAAATTTTAACTCTAATCTTTACTACAACAAAATTTTATTAGATTATGTTATAATCAGATTATTATAACATAATCTTATCACGCACATTAATCTTTAGTATAAGTATATATGAAATTTATTCCCGCTTCTTCTCATTTAGTTTAGTTTAAAGCAATTCGAAAAATTCTATTAGGTATTTCAAAACATAAATCAGCATTTTGCAGATTGTTAAGAGAATCAAAATATGATTTCCCGAGTTTATTTACATTAATTTCACGTTGAGAGTAGTTTATCAAATACTACTCATATGATTTGTTTATATTATAGAATTATATTTACCTTTACTTATTAATAAAAAAATATTTTCAAAACGTACATGACTCATTTATGTATGTCAGAAATGATGTTTGCGTATGGAACTTAAATAAGGGTTGGAATTTCAGAATTATTCGAGATTATATATATATATATATATATATATATATATATATAATTATTAAAATAAAAGAAAGAATTTTGTATAATTTCATTATATAATAATAATATATAATTTCAGTATATCATTGTATAATATTAAATATATATCATATGTAATTTCATCATTATGAAATATAATCATCATATGATGATTATATTATATATAATTTCATCATTATGAAATTATAATATCATATATAATCTCGTTTTTAAGAAATTTTATTATACTTCTGATGAATACGAGTTAGAAAAAGTACTTTTATTAAATTCAACTAAATTTTTCTATAGTATTGCGCCCCTTGATAATGTCTTCCAGAATACTTGTCCTGCCTGCTCCATCCTAGTTACGCCACTGCCTCTAGTTCTATTATTTGTTATTTTTTACACATAATTTAGTATTTGTGTTTATGATCCATATGAGATATTATGATACTATATTGTGAGGTTAATTTTTATTTTAATTTCGACTATGTATGAAAACAAGTTGTATATAATACACTTCTGAATTTTTGAATTGCCTATTTTTGACCGTGAAAGACATTCTTTAAAAATATTGAAATTTGTAGATTTTATTTGATCCACACTTTTCCAGTTTGGTTTAAAATTCTTAAAATAATAATATACTTTCAGAATAATAGTTTGCTGCACATCCAACAAAAACTTATCAAATTCAATCATAAAACTATTTATATTTAGTATTTTTTAATTATATGAGCAGAACATGTATATTGTAATTCGTAATGTGCATAACATATTTTTAGATTATATTAATTTTAAATTATTGATATTTATTTGCTATTTTTGCCTTTTTTCAAAATACGTTTATTGTAAAATTTATAGCAAAATCGCTTTGTATAAATTCATATATTTTTTGAAAATATCTTCAAAAGCAGTAATCCATTGCCAATCACTACTAGACGACTCGGAAAAAGGATAATAAAATTTGAAGAAAGGAGACGAAGAAAAT
>JAPMOR010069713.1:123197-153346 GCA_026543865.1 Argiope aurantia | reverse complement strand
AATAAGAATATATCAGTAGAAAATATTAAATTACTACATTTAAATGAGAAATACATTGTTACAAACAACTTTAGTACAACAATGCATAGGCATTTTTTATAATGCCAAGGGAAATTATCTTTAAATTATAACGGGGGAAAAAAAATTTTTTTTTAGTTCAATCCTCCGAGTCAATTTTAAAAAATTTTCTGTTATGAAAATTTATGAATCTTAGATGCATCATCAATCGTTGCAAGCGCTTCATCACTTACAATTTCAAGATGAACAACAGAAACTCTAGTTGTTTATATATCATGTACAGAGAAAAACAACAGTAAGTGTTCCCCAACAACAATTTCAATAATTATAAAAAAGCTCTTGACTTCCTAAATACTTCTCAATGATAACAGGGTCTCCACATCTTTCTAAATAGTTATTACAAAATAAATCTATGGCAGGGCTCTCAACTTTAAGAAATAGCTTGATTTCACCAATCTACACATTTAAAATAATTCAGAAAGCCAAAAAATTCAACCTCAATCATTGATCCAATTTCAACAATTTTTATTTCAAATGAAAGCTCAAGATGCCTATATTATGAGACTTAGCTAATCTCCGGCCCCTCATTACCGTTCAGTTTCAAAAAATGCAGCAAAAGAAAGGAAAAAAAAAGTTTTTTTTACACTCAATAACTAGAATGATTTTTGACAATAAATTTTGACACTACTAATCAATCAAAATATTTTTATGCTTATTGAGCAAATATAATTTAAAAAAATTCTTTGGTTGCAATAAGATGTAGTCCATTCAATTTGATTGACATGACAAATTAATACAGTAAATATGGTGGTGAACAGTTGGTTATCAAAAGTAGCTACTATTTTACATGTGCTCCGAAGTTATTGAGCAATTTATGAGCAAATTTTATAGTATAAGATCTAGATAATTTTGTTTTGCCAAATATACAGTAAGACACTTTGATGATATGTAATAATAAGTTAAGATATTTATATGAACAGAACAATTAAAACGACAACCAAATCTACCACATTTCAAAAGGACAATCAAGCCTATCACTTAGAAAAAAAATAAAAAAAATAATGAATTTTCTTTCTGAAACACACAACATTTTTTCTGGCATTTTCTTTAATTTTTTTCAAATACATTGGAAAAATATGGAAGATTGAATTGATGAAAAATTTAAAATAGAGCATCTTTACTTAGAGCTAATGCTAATTCCATACATTTTTGATAATCTACCATCTAAATTTAAAAAAATAGTGATTGTACAAAATATTATTATTTATACTTTGTGCAGTCATCACAATATACCAAAATTTACAGGAAATATATACACAAATATGTCTTGATTAATCATAACTATAAAATTTAACATAACTATAAAAGAATGGCAAGTTTTAAAATAGTAGAAAAGAAATACATACATAATCATGAAAGGCTTTGGCTTCACTTGAATGTTCACAAGTTTCTCTTCTTTCAGGGGCTGCACAATACAGATCCCAAAAAACACTGTAAAAACATAATTCAATCAAATATGGTTGTTGAAAAATAACATATGTCAATAGAGGGAATGAGAGAAAATATATCACACACATGTTACAAAATATTATAAAATCAAATATTTGTTTAAACTATTTTCTAAGTATAACAAGTTCCTTTTTTAAATAGATTTCTATTTAATTTTAAGAAAGCTTCACGTCGTGGTATTTTAAATATTCATAGAGAATCTAGCATGATAATAAAATTTTTTCAAAAATCTAAAAACCAATCATCTGATATAACCAAACCAATTTATATATATAATCAAAATATGTAATATGATTGGGAATAAAAAATCCCCAATTTATGAACAATGAACAAAAATGCTTAGTGAAAAAATATATAATTACTATTTTTCTCTTTTTTTTTTTCTTTTCTTTTTTTAATTAGTCATAACAGAAATTACATATCTTACATTTTTATATTTGAAAACAATATATACTTTTATACTCTTTTTTGTTTTTGTTTTTTTTTTCTTCTTTTTTTTAAAATTGTCATAACAGAAATTACATTTCTTACATTTTTAAATTTGAAAACTATATATAAAGTAAATAGTTTTATTTTTCAAAATTATATATGCAATTTGATATGTGTCTGTTGTTGTAGCTATTATAAATCGATAAATTCAAATGTCATAAAATATTCAGAAGCATTCACGGACATGATCAAAAGAAGAAAAGAATTACTTAAAATAATAGCATAAACATAAAACAACATAATTTATTGCACCGAATACATAAAAATGGTTCTTACCACCACCAGGAGTGTAAGAAACCTGGAGGTTCACCTAAAGTGATATTTTTTTCCCATCTTATCTGCAAAAATAAAATAACCACATGAGTTTGACACATGGAATAAATTCAGATATGAAAAATAAAATTGAAATGTGATATACATTAAAACTAAATATCACAAATAATATTGGTTTTTAGAACAATACAATGATTTAAGATTATTGCTGATACTTTTATACATTACGTAATGTAGGATTAGTAAAAAAAAGAAAAAAAGTTTTAGTCACCATATTTTACTTATATATTTAGGTACATACTTTCTTTTATTTATAATTTTCAAAATCTTACGATTGTGGATGGAAATACAAAATAAACAATAGAACATAATTAAAAAAATACTTGGTTACATATTTTACTTTACTTTTAATAAAAGCTTTGTTCTAGTAAAACACTTAAAACACAATTTCTCAATCAATAAGTTATCTTTGCTCACACTTATAAAATGTATTCAACAAAATAAATTAAGTAACACCTTACATTGCCTGGATAGGATTCTAAAGTTAAGTTATCTATATTTATTTTAAATAAAGAGATAATTACTATAGATAGCTGAAGTAATTATAATGTAATTGTAAAATTTATAACCTGCTTAAAATTTAGTTGTACATTAAAATCCTATCTTAAAACTGGAGGCAAACTAATTTGATTGGATGGCAGAATTATGAATCTTTTCGAGATAACAAGTGGTAGCCCATGTTATCTCGAACTTGAACTTATTTCTGGATTTCAAATCCAATGCCCTCCATATCCATAATAAAGACTGTGATTAGATTAAATCCCCAATAAAAAAATCATGCAATACATTTTTCACTTCTAACTAACCAATCTTGATGCAGTGCAAACCTTAATTTCACGAGATGAAACAATAACTTACAAAAAGGATTAAGAGATTCAACATAGATATTTGTGATGATAAAAATACTTAGAGCATAATGTTATATATCTAAGAAATTTTATATATATATATAAAGTTAGCACTAATAGATTAAATTGTCAATTTACATAACTATAGCCGGCCATTTACAAAAAAATTAGATTAAGAATGTAAACCTCTGTATTAAATTAATAGGGTAATTTGTATTGACTTTTCATGTAAGAAAATGCAATCAACATTTTAGTTTAATGCATTAAATAAGTTTCATTTTTATAAATTATAATCTTACAAATTAACAGAAATTAAAATATATTATAAAGGATTTTCTTTTAATAAACCATTATGAAATAAAATTATAAGCAATAAAAAAATTCTACCTCTGACAAAAATGTCTGTGCAGCCTTTTGAGCTCCAACATGAAGTAAGTATTCATATACGTAAAGAGCAAGCCTAAAAAACGAAAAATCAAATCATTAATGCCATATTAGATCACAATTCAATCTTTATTTATATATTGTATCATTTGAACTGAAAATATCAAAGAAATTAAAAGAAATAACCACAAGGCGAACCAGCATACAAAGACATTAATATTTTTTAATATAAGCAAGCATCATCTATTAATAACATATATCCTATTCAGAACATAAAACATTTTCTTATATTCAGAACATTTTTTAAAAACGGCTATATATGTATAAACTGCATGACATTGGTGAACCTTCGACACAATTGCATGCCTTAGGCTTAAACTCATGTCATTGATAACTTTTGTCAATAGCCCAACATGGCATCTTTGGGGCAATTAATTGCTGAATGCAATAAACATGATGTGATTGATAATTAATTTCAAATATGTAATTAATAAACAAGTATCAAAAACGGTTCACACTTGTTGAAAATATAGCTTTAAAAATTAAAGAGTATCAGAAATGACTTTCAATGTGTCAACTAATAAAGCAGTTGTATACATTTAAAAAAAACTCTTGTAATAATCAATTACAATAAATATATCAGAAAGAACCATCTTTAGTTTAAAAGCACAACAAAGAAAAGAAAAGAAAATTATATTTGATTCCCTTAATACTATTAATATTAATGCAATTTCTATAAGCTATGCCTTCAATATTATATACTTAATAATGTCAAGTTGAAATCTAAGGATTTATCCAACAATTTCTACAAAATTTCAGAAAATAAAATATTTATAGTTAATTGTTTATTCATTTCATCTTAAATAAATAACAGATAAATAATAATGCAATATAAGGTATACAGACAGATTATTAAAATTTCTACAATGATATTTAAACAGGAGAAATGGCATACGAGTAATATTAATTCTTCGTACCCATAATTTCGGAGATCTCAAATATGAAGCTTATTATAAATATGGTATGACATAAATTATATCTAACGCAAATGTTTCAAAAATATGTAGTGCTTACATTAGTTTATGCCACTAACAAACTTTAGGATTAATCACATTACACCGGATAACCTAGGTTAAAATTAATCACAAAATCTTGGGTGTTTTTAGGCAATTAGTCATTGGTATGTGGTTAACATTCGAATACTAAATATTCTGCAGTTGTAAATCAATGGCATACTAATGATTAATCAGTGTCCTGTTTATTACAATGAGCAATTATTTATCAAAAAATTACCAAAGATGGTCTGTTAATTGATTGAAGGTGAAACTTGACTTTGTCTGCCAATGGCATGCAATTAATACACCAGTTCCAAATGTTCTATGATTTCTAATGAATGCACTTTTTTTAGTAGTTTTTCTACTTAAAATTTTGCTCCAAGTTAGAAGGAAAATTGCTACATTTTATTTAGAAAATAATATTGTTTCATTCTGTATCATTTGTAATTCAATTTGCATTAAATCTTTTAAAAAAATTTATGTTTTTAGCTGCATATTTCAATTTAGTATTTTTTCACATTTAGTATAAATTACCTATCATATTTTAAATAGAATTATGACAAAAGTATCTTAAAGCATTATCATGCTTGTTAGTAACATGCAGTTAGCATGTAAGCAATATATATTTTTGAAACATTTAAATTAAAAATCAGTTATATTATTCTATTTACAGTAAGCTTTATTACGATTATTTAACGATTAAGATTTTAAATTAAGTTTTCGATGAAAGATCATAAAAAAAAGAAAGAATGATCCAAAGATCAAACATGCAGTTCAAGTGGCAGTAATTGGTTTTATGCTGACATTCTAATAAATTCAGAATGCACTATTCTTTAAATGTTTACAATTATTATGAATAGTTATTCAAGCTAACAATAGGCAAAGTTATACATTACAATCTAATATACAGATAAGGACTTGGGTATAACACTATTACATAATATAAAATAAAAAATTTGGAGTTAAAAGTAAATTTTTAAAAAAAATAGTTTTTTTTTCTTTTTTTGACAATTTTAACAATCTTAAAAAAGTTTTACTTAAATTAATGTATATTGAGCTTGGCTGAATAGTTTTAAACATTTTACATAACGAAACAATTGATTTAAAAATATTTCAAGACAAAGTCTTTTTCGTGAAATCTAAACTAATTTTAGAAATTTCTGTGTTTTTTTGCTTTTTAATAAATTTATATGTGAATAACTCATAACATTGTTTCAATGGAAGAATAAATAAAATTAATAATCTGGCCAATTTCTGGGGAAAATGTAAATTTAATTGATTTTAAGCATTAATGATAATTATTTTATTTGACTGAATATTATTGATGTCTAACCTATTTATCTCTCAAATTAAAATAAAATATATTTTCTAAATAGAAACAAAATCACATCATTCACTGATAATAAAGAAGGGAAAGAGAATATTATCACCTCAATTTTTAGTTATTATATTTAAGACATTGATAGCAAATCTTTCAATAATATTAATAAAAATCTTCCTTATATTTTTATTTCAAATACTTTTTCTTTGTATTTTTATATCAATAAAATCTCTTTCATTATTAATGCTTTCAACGATTTTACAAAGTATTCCAAACTTAATTTTTAAATTAATTCTAAATTAGGAATTTTAGAATAATTTTTTAAGTATTTAAAATTACATTTATAATACTATTTGACTTTAAAAAAAATTATTATTATAAGCAATTTTTTTTATCTACATCACCTGCCTGTTTCAAAACTGAAATAAAACGTATCAAATTTACAATAGTATGAAGATAAAATTTCAACCAGTAGTTTTTTTTTTTAAATTGCAATTTTCACGAAGCAATTAAATTCTGAATAAACATTTAAAGGTAATTATATGTTGTAGAATTTCTGTTATTGACATATACAATTGTATTTTAATCATATAATAATTTATGTATACATTAGTGTAACATAAATTATAAGAAAAATCTCCATTTTTAAACAAAAAATTTTCTTAAAAAGTTTATTAAAAAAATTTACAACATTATGAAGCATACTATTCATTTTCACAATCAATCCATCAATTGGTGACTATTCAGAACCTGAATCTCTCTAAAATGGTGGCACTTGAATATACAAAGAACAGCTTTCTATATTCCACTGATTATCGACAAAACTTGTTGGAACAAATTTTTCCATTACAGCCAGTTGAATGCTTAAACTAACCAATTTTTAATTACGACTATTTTACACTATACAGTTTTTGAAGAATATTTTTTTAAGAATGCTGTTTAAAAAAAAAAAAAAGGCTCAGCATGAAAAATTCTAAATTTTGCAAACTATGCTCTTATTTAAGTTTTCCGTGCACAATACATACAGTTATATATATTTTAAGTAATCTAGATTTTGTACATTGAAAGGCTTTAAAAAAGGCTGTTTGATTTATTAAATGGTAATATATGTTGATAATTTACTAACAAGACGTAATGATAGCCTGATCTTTATTAAAACTAATTATCAATTTAGTCAATTGCAAATGAACTAATAAATTTTTCATGATGTTATCAATAATCAAATATTTATGATTAGTACTGTTTTTAAAGGACTATTTCTTCATCACCACCGAGAAAGATACACTACAGCTAAGTAAATTATTAAAAATTTAGTTGTTTTTCAAAATTGAGCAACAACATACATCTAAATAATGAAATCATATTACAATAATATCATACAAGGAGTGAGTAGATTTCCTGATACTACGAGGTAAAAAAAGGCATAAATTAAAATTTGTCTTCAGATAATAATAAAAAAAGATATAAATTAAAATTTGTCTACAGATTTTTTTTTAACCTTAGTCCTAATTAGAACTAAAAGAAAAGAAAATACACCAGAAAAATTACACTAATAAGTATCATATTCGACTCTTATAGCACAGGTAAACAGTTCGAGAAGAACACTGGGAAAACTTATTCTGCCGTTACAATAAAATAACTAATTGTAAGATTAGAAAATGTTTAATACATCTCATATAAGCCAAGAAAACAAAAAATGGAATATTAAATTAAAATGTTGGGAAGCTATCAACATGTTACAAAAAATGAAAGAAATGGGCTTACTTTTCCCTTGCTTGAGCATCTGACGGTACTGTTGAGCCTTTGCCTTTAGCATACATGCTGTAAGAATATAACAATCGTATCGGAGTCAACACTTATAGAACATCGCCAAGTAGGTTTCCATGGAAACATCAATTCGGGTACGTAAAATACAACAGATTATCCGATACTTTTATCACATTAAATACAGATTTACTTGAAGTGTACAGACTAACTGTACGTCATCGCTAAAAAACAACTTGATGTGCAGCTTTATCTTCACGGATACAATCACAACACAACATCAGCCATTTGTCATAGATAAGTCTGAAGACCAAAAATCACTTAAATAATTAAGTTTAACACAAAGATACCGGTTCCGTAAATATTTACAAAAAAAATTACACAGTGTTTTGACCAAATCACCACAATGTTTCGATTGGAGAATGGCGTCTTTTGACCAAAAATCAGGTTGCCATTCTTGTTTAAAAAACGGCAGAAACTTCGTGGTTCATGTTTTGAAAATGTCACTCATCCAAGTTGACAGATTACCCTTCAGTTAATAATTTCAATATTTGTTGCATATTGCATAAAATATTCCTGATTAATCATTACGTCCGAAACATTTAATAGAAAATTATATTTTTATTATACTTCAGTTTTTCATAGAATTTTACAGATATTTGAAATGTACCAAAAAAGAAATATTATATTAAATTAAAGCAACAAATCACTACTCACTACGAAAACTGAGCATTTTAAACATGGAGACAAGAATGGTGTAAACAGGATAACATTTCCTTTCCTGGTATAACTTAGAAAATGATAAGAGAAACTGTCATTTTAACATTTTAATTGCACAATTTACTTTATAAATAACTATATTTGTTGCAATAAATTCAAATATAGTGTCTAGTAATGATTCCACATTCTTATATTCATTCATATTGATGGGCTGACTGAATATATGGATTTGATCTAATATGGCACAAGCCGGTTTTTAGAAGGAGAGAAAAGAAAAAAAGCAAACACATTTATTTGGATTAACTTTGATTTTCTAGTCGACATGTCAGAACTATAACTGTGCTACATAGTTCTCTAGCATTTTAATTACTAATTATTGAAGCGTTTTGTCATACTTAAGAGGATATCAAAGCAAAGATTGCAGAATGATATTGTAGAATCAAAGAATATTATCAAGAACTATTTATTAAGAGATGTAGGCGAAAGTAGACTTCTCATTCTCGTGGGGTTATAAAGTGCCCAGGGAAGGAATAATACCGTTACAAACCTGTAAACTGTTTCCCGGGTTAATGAATCTTATTGTTATGAATCTTAGTGTTGTTACAAAGAATTACAGAATTCTTAATGAATGCAAAATAGATTATATAATGATCTTCTGGCCCTAGTGATAATTCTGGTGACTATTTAGTGACGAATTTGGAGATAAAATGAAAGTTCTGAAAAATGAAGGAATGTGGGATGACTGTATACCTGGAGAAAAAAAGAGAGAGAGAAGATTTGTCGAGAAATTTCCGTGTGACATCACGGTTATATAATCAGAGGTATTCTCACGAGCAAAATTTCACTCCTGAATATGTATCGCCTTCACTAAATAGTATCAACGAGCACTGTTGATTGAACTGTTGCTTAATTAGAGATTTTTCATATGCTTGTGAGTTGCTAATTTTTATAAATGCTGATCTAGGGTTTATATTTTTATCACATTGTTTTGTGTTTTTCGTTTTCCATTATCCAGCTTGTTGGGTTTCATCCAATGATACCCACGTGGCGAAATTTCTGCAACAATCCTTTACTGGTAATTGCAGAGTTACGAGATATGAGGGAATATAATTATTTTGATTTATTTAGCCAAAAAATCAAGTCGCAGGAGTTTGGATACTAAGCCCTGATGCCAACTTTCATCAGAAGTTAAACTAAAAAAGTTGCAGATTAAGGAAAGATTTTGCGTATTATAATAAATTATATTAGACACTTATGTATTAAGAATTCTGATATGAAATAATTTTATAATATGGTAATAATCTTTGATATAATAAATTCAAAAAATGAATTCTGAAGATAGGAAATGTTCTAAGTTTGGTTGTAATTAAATAATAAGCCAATTTTTCAAATGAGGGGGAAAAAACTGGAAAATAATTTCGTCTCGAGCAACACTGAGTATATGAGCCTGTGATATTTTTACATATATATGTAATACGTACACTACGAAATGAAAGCGAACATGAAAGTCTTATTATAAAACCCAAAGAAAGGCTTTTTTACTTTCTTTTATACGAAGAAATACTTTGTAAAACGATTACAATACGTTCTCTATACTTCGGAAGTGTAGAGAAAGTATTGTAATCGTCAAAAAATTTGAATTCGAGATTTTAACGAATCTTCACGTTTTCGACCTCTCTGAGTTCGAAAAAGACATTTTTTTTGAAAATGTCCCACTGCCTATCACTGATAAAGATTACTAAAAAGTTCTTTGAACTAGGCATATGAAATTTGGTATACGGTATTTACACCAAATTTCTAGATTTCTATCAAATTTTGAGTAAAATCCGTTTAGAAGAAGTCTATCTGCCTGGCTGTCATAATATATGTTAACTACAAAAAGGAAGAGAGCTAGATATGTAAGATTTGGAACAGCGATTTAACATTTATAGTGTAGACACCTGTCAAATTTTGAGCCAAATCCAACAAAGGGTTGATTGTCTGTCGGTCTGTACTTCCAGAAATATGTAAACACGATAACTCAAAACACAATAGCTTAAATAAATCAAATTTGGTACGAAATATTGTGACGTTACGTGTGGTTCTATATCAAATTTATGTTTCAATCGGGTGGGAAGAACGCTTCCGAATCCCAAATTCTATTTTCAGATATTATTAACTACATGTTAGGGGTTATTTGCAAATAACTCGCCAAGAATCACATGATGGATTCAATAAAAATGCTAGATTCCTGTCAAAGATTAATATTTCTTAACTATTGTTCCCCAATGTCACGCAAGGCGTTCTTTAGGATAACAGCTTTATTAGTGAGTATATGACAAAATTTTGAAGTAACCACTTTCTTCAGTTTTTATTTTATCATACGTGCAACAATAGCAAAAGTAAGAGAAACTATAACACTACAGAAAATCCATCCAAAATATCTAGCATGCTCGATAACGAACAACGACATCTTATTTCTTAAGAAAAACGTGAAATATCTAATTAAATAACAGCACAACTCAGAGAGTCCACTTCGTGATCGTACTCCAAAGTGATTTTTTCTAGATTGACTCGCTTTAGCTCTCTTGAATTTTTTGACCAAGCACAGAAGCTTCTAGATGGAATAATGAATATAATCTCCTTATAGAGATACAGCATTAATTCTTGATTTTTGAAGAACATTCTTCTCGCCAAAGCCGATTATTGATATTCCATCCGTTAAAATATCCGCATAACTCTCTTTCTTACTATACGATAAATCACGCAGGGGAATAATATTGCAGATTCTTTTACAGCAGAGGACTTCGAAAAAGGAGCATGAAGATAATTAAAACTTGTTTAGTTTTTATAAATTGATATTTTCATTAATTTTCGGATTTCGAAGATTTAACAGCACATAAACGAGCTCATTTTAAAAAACATACATGTCTAATTTCATCAATAAAACAAAACCACGGGGTTCTATAAGGAATTCTCACAAGTGGACACTTCGTTTTATATGTATCATATACGTGTGTGCTTATTACCACATTATCATGTGTTTTGGATGGAAATCTACCGTAATGTACATCGTTCTATTCATTTAGCATGCATTTTCCTAATTTTCTGTCTATACATTTGGATATCAAAATATAAAGTTCAAGAAACAATAACAACAACAACCGCAGCAGTGTTTAAAAATGTGCGTAATCAAAAGCTTTCAATCGTTGTTTGATTCTTTTCATTATTCTTTGATTTCTTTCAAAAACTTTATTAAAATCATCTTTATACTGAAATCTATTTAACACTGAAAAACACTTAAAATATTTTTTTAAAAAAAGAAGTTGATATAAAATAGAAAAGAACATGCTATAAAAAAATTGATGTAATTGGAAAGATAATCTTTTAAATTTTAAGATGACGTAATTTTTTTTTTCCTCTGTGATATTTTTAGTAATAAAAACGTCAACATTACATTCAACTTTAATTAATTAAATTTTAAAAACGTCTTTCCAAACCTTTTATTATTAAGTGTTATTGAGATTAGTTATGTGACTTTTTGATTTCAAGTAAAAATGAATTAAGATGGAAAATTGTTAGAGGAAAATAAGTATACATCTAGAAACTGATACAATTCACTTAGAATAATATCCTGATGTTATGAGTGAGATATGACCAATGAAAAGCGCAGTCTAAATTTTCATATAAGTGCAAGTGAAACTAGGATATGGATAGTTGCGTGAAATGAAATTTGTGCAAAGTTAATGTATGGCAGTCTTCAAAATATTAAAGCAAAAGTATTATATAAGAATGTTATATCGATCACGATATTACAAAAATATTTTTAAAAAACTTATCGGTCAATTCAATCATTCTATTATGATTTATTTTGAAAGCAAAATGTTTTTATAGAAAGCAAATATATTTTTATTCCCTTCCTTGTAAATTCCTCATTATTGACAAGAATCTTCAAATTGGTACTCCTTTCCCAATCCAGCCTAAATTTTCTCTGAAGCTCGAGTTTGTCATTTGCTTTTCTGATTGAGTTTGGGCCTTAGATGTCAACTTTTATAGCTGAGATTTATTGATTCATTTTTATAAATCCAACGACTTTCAACTCGTTCAATGCGAGTCTATTCTTACAATGATTTTGAGCCGAAATTTTTGGTGACCAAATTAATATTTGGTTTCCCAGATACGAGAGCTTCACCAAAACTTCGTCTCCTAACCTCGTCAGATTATTATAAGGAAGACAATTGTACTGAAATTCAATTTCTTAATCTATTACTAACCCTATTTAGTGCTCACCTAATTTTCCAAAAGACTGTCAAGTTTTTGAAGTGCCATCTTTTGCTGAAAACTTCTTCAATGATTCTGCTTTGAATTATTATTCAACTATCATACTTACCTTTTTAGTCACTCCACCTTCTACATCCAAAGAACAAAAGTCATCATTTATGCCTCTTTCACAAGTAAAAAATTAAAAATTACAAATGAAATAGGCAAGTCATTTATATATATATATAAAATGGACAAATTTTCCCATTATTTTTGTTATTGTGTTTAATATGATACTAAAATGCAACCTAACCATTACAGGACGGAAAAAAAAAACTTTTGAATTCTGTATTATTACGAATCTTTGAAAGGTTTCCAAACAATTATGGTTTCATGACAAAGAGAGAATTACAAGGATTCTTAACATATGTGACTACGTTAAAAAGATTTTTTGTTAAATTGTAAATGTAATATTCTTAATGTTTGAACAGGTTCCTTTCTGTTAGAATTATGCTTTTAAGTCTGTTTTTTGGGAAGTTACACCGATTTTTATACTTGCATTTACATACGGGTTAGTGGTATTTTACATCTTTAAAACCTATTTTCTCAAATTCTTGTCTTTGACAGAATTTGCTTACGGAAAACCTCATAAAAATGAAAAGCTAATGCATATTTTTTGTTCAAATTTGATATAATAATTTCTCAGTATGCTATGCAGTTCTTGAATTACAGAATAAGTATTCTATTCATTTAGATGTATTTTATAGTTGTTTTAATGCTTCATAATGTGAAAGACAATTTAATGCTATTTATAACTAAACATAATATTTAAAGATTGGACAGAAATACATAAATAGAAAATAATTTTAGTTCAGTAATTAGATAATATATCTCCTAAGCTATCAGCAAAATTTTAAGCAAATTATTTGATAAATCTCGAAACTAGAAGATTTTTACTTTATACCCCTTTTAAACAACAACAACAACAAAAAAAAACATTTTTAAAAATATCCTTTGACACTTAACTTGTTTATTGCGGTATCAGAGATGTTTTTTCGATATTTTTTTTTATGTAAATATGCAAAAACATAACTATTTTCGAACATTTTTCAAAAAATTCATCCCGAATATAATCATATACCTTAATGGATGACAGGTCTGACCATTCCAAATCCCCGACGACTGGACGACAAAAAAGATAATAATGAAAAATGCAAGGTTTATGGCCATATCTCTATAAGGAACCAAAATCGAGGGAACTTCTTGAGAATTCCATACGATATCTCCCCCTGTTAGATAATCTGTATAAACCCGAGAGACTGAAGGGAAGTGATTCTGTCATTGAAGTTAAGTCTACAGAATGAGCTCAACTACATATTCGCCTACGATTGCTGCGATGGTGTTATTTCACTAGAGATTTACTGCTTGCTTATGCTGTTAGCGATTATTAGAGCTTAGAGATAGAAAAATATCAGGTGCTTTTTTAAGACTTTTGAGTTTTTTTTTTTCACAGCTCAGAAAGGTCACTAAATATCTATTAACATAAATAGTTCATTGACTTTCTAGGAGCATTATCATCTTTGAATCATTTTATTATTTGCAGGTTGTATGTGTGTTTCCTGTGGGATGGCACAGACACATTAGAATCTGGAGTCCATATATTGGGTTGTACAAAAAGTAATTTCGTTTTTTTTTCTTCTTTTTTGTGGAAATGAAAGACAGTTTTCGTATAATAAACAAATATTTTATTAAATTATATATTGGCCATTTTGGTCCAACACCTTTTGCCATCTTTCTGGTAGTAGCACAATTCCACGCTCATAAAATTTTTGGTCTTTGCTGCCAAAAAACTGATCGAGGTGGTTTTTGACCTCCTCATTTGAGGTGAAGGTTTTACCATCTAAAAAATTTAGCGAACCAGTTCTGGCACTGGCGTGCTGTCAACACATCTCGGTCAATTTCTTTCTGGCTTGAACAGCATTTTTATCCTTTCAGTAATAAAACAGTAAGATATGTCGAAAATGCTGCTTATCGCTCTCCATGTTTAAAAGGGCACCAACCAAAAACTACTGGATAGAATTAATTGGAATTTTTCACACACAAGCCTTGCTATATGAGCTCTCAAAGCATATAAAAATTATAGGGCTTAAATGTGAAGTTGGGTGCAAAAAAATACGATTAAATCCTCTCTCGGAAAAAAACGAAATTACTTTCCGAACAACCCAATACATTGAAATAGCAGCAATGAAGTTCTTTGAAGCGCAATATAATTTTTTTCCCGTCACCAACAAACATGCTTAATATGGTATTTCAAATTGGGCAGAAATTGATAATCGTCAATATTTTGTACGTACTAAATAACTGAAAATTATTTACAGATAGCTCTCCATCTTGTCTGAAATCAATTTTGTACAATAAAATAAAATCGTTTCAAACATTTTTTCCACATTTGTTGACCATACTCTTAAAATGAAAAAATTTAACGAAGTAGGAAAATTATGGAAATTACAGATTCCTTTGATAAGTACAAATATAGAAAGAAAATTCTCCCCTTCTCACAAAACTGTAAATAGCTGCCACTTTTCGATTGAATTGCAGTTAGGGCTCACAAAATTCTGTTTTGTAAATAGGACAATTTTTGTCGATTCATTTCATGGGGCAGGCATTCCATTTATAATTAATTTCAGTAAATTCTTAATTTAGGATTGTGAAATTGTATTTATACTTGCTTTGAAATAAAATTACATTAAATATCTTCAGAAGACCTTTTAAACAAAATGGTTTTAAAATTCATTGATCATTTTTCAAAAAACTATGTGTGTGAATTGAATTTCTTTAATTTTTTTTGAATTAAACTAATTTAATTAACAGAAAGTTGAAATCTAAAATGGATATACAGATTTATTATTATAACTACTTGATATAGTGTAACTCATTATAAAGGGATTTGATAATTTCTGATCGTAAAGGTGAATTTGGAGTTAAAAAGTATTGTCTAAGTAAAAGCCTAATGTATTATAATATATGATAGGAATTTATATTTTTACAACTTCCTCCCTGGTTGTGATGCATAGAACGTTTCTGTCAGTTAAAAACCGTCTCTTCAATTTTTGTTATTTTTTTAAACTTTAAACCATTTTGTTCCTTTTCACCATTTTGAGATTGTAATTTTTCTTGTCCATTTTTTTTCTGATATATTTAGAATGTGCATTTCTCTGCATATACAAGTTCTTTTGTGATTTGAAAATCCTTTATCCGTTTGTATTTTTTTTCTTCCATTTTCGCTAAAACTAATGTTTTAAAATATATATTTCTTCACTAAGCTATTTAACATCAATATTTTCATCTAAGAAAATTCACTTTCAACAGTGATCTGTCCATTAGATTACATCATTAGAATCTCAATTATTTCCCACAATTTCTGATAAGGCTTTTAACCTTTTCGAAATTTTTATGAAAACTTGCCTATTTGATTTTTGGATACTTCAATAATTCTCAATTCAAATGATCTGCAAGCCACATCATTCAAAAAGTTGTTAAATTTTATTAGTCTCAATCCTTTTTCTTACAAGCTCTTGCAATTGACAAGAACAGAAAGATTGGCTTTCATCCTGTTATAGCAGGACTTGTTTGATTATTTTATAGTACATGCATATGACATTACATTAGTACTTTATTATGAAAGTACATTCAACATTCTAAGATTCATGTTTCATATTGTTGGCTGTTTTAACAATTTTTTTTTCGATTAATGAAACTTTTTTGGAATTTTGTTTTCAAAGAATCCAGGATTAATTTTTCTGATATCGATATACGATTTACTATTAGGGGGAAAAAAATCAAAGATATGCCATTTGCAGTTTTCAAGACTTCAAAAAAATTTATTTTCATCACATTCAAATTTTCAAACAGTCAGTGATCATCTTTCTCATATTCTGCGCAACAAATAGGAAATCTACATAGACGAATGTAAAAATAATGGTTAGATAACTTCAGCAACTGATGGGAAAAATCTTCATCTGACATACAGAATCTTTCCTGCATTTAAACTTTGGTGTCATAAATTGCCCTTTTTGATACAGAATATCAAAGACTGCTCGTTTCGACTGCTTGTTTAAAAGTAGCTGCATTTTTTAGACATTTGACAGTTTAAAATTTTTTATGAAATTTCCCCTTCTCTAAAAATCTGAAGTATGTTATTTTCTCCTCATTGGTGACTTTTTGAATACCTTAGATAAAAAAAAAGGGTTCAAAATCCGATGCAGGCTACAACTACCCACATTTATTAATACAGTTGGAAATTTGCTTTAAATTTTCAATTTACTGATGGACAATCTATTGAGATAGGCAAAATCTTTCCCACATCCAATTTTTCAGTAGAACACAAAAGTCTCATATAATACTGTTGACTCTAGAATGGCTACTTAAAGTTGAAATACATAAATCTAGTTTCAAATTCCTTGGATTTTTAAAAAAAATTCTAAAATAGAAAGTGCAAATTAATTTGTCTTGTTTCAAGGTTTGGTTAAATGTTCATTAAGCATTAGACTTACATACATAAAAATCAGTATGACTTTTAAATAGAATATACTGAATGTAGGGAAAAATAATAAATATAAATGCATTTTAATAGCAGCCATATTAAAATAATAACTCTTCTCACACTTCAAAGACCATTTCACTTCTGCATGTAAGGCATCCTTTCTCCTTACTTCAAACTATGCAGAGAGTAAAGATTGGAGATTGACAAATCTCCCACATCAACATCTCTTTTCTGTTGGTGGAATCCTCAAGGCAAAACCAATAGTGTAATCAAATACCAAAATGTAACGTCGAATGTAAGATAGCACAATAGTATCAGGAATAAATTTTTAAAAAGAGTAAATTCAGAAAAAGCATTTAATTATTTATTTTCAATTTGAAAGAAATTTTTGCAATTCCATTTAAAAATGTGTTAAATAGAAGGAAATGCAAGAAAAATTTTAAAACTGATATTTACAAAAATCAACTTCCTTAAAAAAAAGAGAGATTTGAAAAATGACTATAAATAATTTACAATCTATCCAAATTCGTGGGTCGATAAAAATCATTTCTATTTTTTTTGAAGTTGTTATGTGGTTACAGATGATATAATAATTGTCAGAAAAAAAAATGATGTAAATAAAAGTTTTAAAAAATCTAACTCTGTGATGATTGGTTATCAAAAATACCAAATAGTAGTTTTCCCAGTGAGTAAGGTAATCGGAGAACATGTTCAGACTTACTAATTGATACAAAATGTTTATCTCAAATTTAATTTAAAAGAATTGATTATTATAAAGTCGTCTTAAATCGTACAGCAACATTTTTAGGACAGGATTTTCTTTCTTTTTTTGGGGGGAGGGGGTCTTTGAATTGAAAAACCTGATTGCAAATTTTGCCAATTTTTTAAGGTTTTTTCACCTAAAGGACCTAACAAAAAATCAAATACCTTTCCAGGGCTCTGAGAGCAACAAAATAAAATTCAATGATTTTTCAAGGACTATGGAAATCTTGTAAAAGTAAGTAAACGAAAAAGAACATATTGAGAAAGAATCTTGAGTTTGGATTCTTAATTTTTTACTTCATGAAGCAATCACAAGAAATGGCATTTTGTGTCACAGTAATAAGACTGCATCTTAACTGTCATCTACTGGAACAGGCACAGATGAAATAAACACTTGGATCAAAATATAAATGGTTGTTAGGATAGGAATACACCCAAATTCCATTTTCATTTGTTCAGTTGGAGAAAGAGGAAAATGTGATCTTTCTTTATATAAGATGATTTCTTGAATGAGATTCTGGAAATTGCACTTAGCTGCCTTCGAGCATAAAAAAACAAATAAAGAAAAAAAAAAGTAATGTTAAATAAAGTTAAGAAGTGTACTCACTACAGAAAGCAAGTAAAATACTGCTGCAATAAAAAAAAGCACAAAGAATGGTGGTATGAAACAAAAAGCATTAATTTATTGCATCGCTTTCAAAGTAAACTTCTCTGACTGCAATGCAATTCAATCAATTTTTTTTCGAATCATCAAAATATTCCTTAAAGTCATTTTTGTGAAACCCCATTCAAAGTATATAATGAATTTTCTTTTATTTAACTAATGGACCCAAAACAGTGACAAAGGTAAGGCAATTTCAAATGTGGAAAAGGAAAATATCAAACAATCAGGTGAATAAAGAGCTTGCAAAGCCATATTCAATGACTTTGTCAAAATTTCTTGAATAATAATAGAACTGTGAAAAGATACATTATCATTTTGCAAAGCCTATGAGTTATCTCCTCACAGTTTCTGTTGTTTTCAACATTTTCCATATGGTTCAATATCTTCAATTGTTAAAAGATTATCACTAAGTACGAATTCTATCTATTTGACATATTGATAATTTTACAAAATGGATGGTCTTCCAAAGCATGATACATCTCTAACAGATTCTCTATTTTCTTTAAACATTTTATTCCACTCAGATACTCTTGTTTTGATAAGTAGTTGTCAACACAGTTTTGAAAAGTAGTTGTCTATTGACTTTTCACAATATTCAAACATTTTGGTAGCAAGTATTGTGTGGCACCGAAAAATTTTAATGCATATTCTTCACTTAATTACATGAATCCTTTTTGGGAAATCTACAAAGTTAAAATTCATAACAAATTAACGACAAATTTTTTAAATGAATATCTTGAAAAAATGAAAAATTCATGTTAGATATTTATAGAAGTTGTAAAAATGTTTGATAAAAGTTTGAAGACCTTATCTATTGCAAATATATTTTAAATGAAGCATTCCAGATACTTTTTGACATAGTATATGTATTATTGTTGCAGTATAAATAACACAACTTTAATATTTATTTTGTTTGTTTTCCAGATTGAATAAAATAAATGTTTTTTTAAACAAAATCTAGAATAAATTGATAACAAAACAACTTGGTTACCGAGCAACGTTTTTGACATCTGTTTGATAGAATATAGTGAGACTTTTTACAAATCATCAACAATATATTTATTGCCTATGTGCAGTTTTCAGTTAAGTCTCATAAAATTGATTACTTTTTCTTATGTCAGAAGTTTCTTGTTTTTATAGTCAGAAAGTAGAATGTTTTAGGAACAGTCCAACCAGATGAATAAGGAGTCACTACAGACAATATAAAGAATATTAAAAAATGTTTTTCTGTAAAATATGTTAATTATCATTTTTAGAACAGATACATAGCTTAAAATAAATTTTCCATTCCTCAAAAGATATCAGTAATTCTGCTAGTACAAAAATAATATTATCTTCAAAAGTGTTTCAATATGCATTGTACAAAATTGTTTATAGTAAATTATACAATTATTAACTAAATAATAATGAATAATACATTATAACATATTACTAATTCAATAATAAAGTTTAATTGCAAATGGACCTTTAGATTCTGAAATATTTTAAATAAAAAGGAAAAGGTATTTTAGTTAAAATATTTTTAATAACAATATGAAACAAAAAAATCAGCAAATTATTTTTCTGACAAACTAACAAAATAGCACTCTCAAATCATGTACAATTATATATAAAACAATACAACAATATAATTGATTTCTGATAGTACACACTGAGAGGTCTACTGAATTTTTGAATGCCTGTTCTTGCAAGTTCTTTGAATGCTTGTTTGAACATATATTTCTTTTAAAACTTAAAAATCTATATAAATTACGATTTTTCATTCCATTCATTTGGATTTATATCAAAATCTTTCATCTTGAATTTCAAATTCAACCACATTCCAAATAAACCTATATCGACTATCCTTTGATAAAAAGTTAGGAATTTTGGCCTAAGATATTTACATTGTTGTGCATAAATGTCACAATTTTTATCATAATCTGCAACCCACATCAATGAAAAGAATAATAAATTTGTGTGTCTCAGCAAGCCTTGATTTTCGCACCGAGTCAGGTAAGTAATATGTTCTTCAGCTGCAGGGTTACGTATAGGATCAGTAACCATAACAAGTGTTGAGCTATTTTTAATATGTTGATCATAAAAGGATTGTTCATCTGGGTTTGTAATCAATGCCCCAAACATGATGCCTAAACCTGTAAAAAAAAATGTTAATATATTTATCAGAATAAAACTGATACTCACAGGTGGATAATGCTGAAATTTGGCTAATTTGAATTTTTATAGGAGGTACTATTAATGTAATGTTAAATAAAATCTATTTTGTTAATTTGATGCCAAAAGTTATTATGCTTCCCCCTTTTATCTGAATTGTTTAAAAAAAATTTAAATTTTGCATTTTTTAAAGTTTAATCCTCTGAATGCTTTAATTGATTTCAGAGCAATTTGCAGCTTTTTTTTATGCAACTTTGTAATTTACAGTGTATGTCTACTATCTATATTTCAGAAATAAATGCCGCAGTCAAGGTTTTTGGGACACCCTGTATATATGTGGTGCAAATACAATAGTAAATATTATGAAAATGCAGATTATGCAATTTATGGTTAAATGCAGGTTATACAATACAATAAAAATTCTATTGCAGTGGACTTGATTAATTTAGACCAGAATTAAAATTTGATTTATCCAAAAATTTAAGTAAATAAAAATGGGAGTTGAAAGTGTACAAAGCAAAAGAAAAAGAAAACTTTAAAATTAAAAATCTCACTAAAGATATAGACAGTAAAGGCAATAAAGACGTTTTTAGCATTCAATGATTTTAGTAAATTTACAAATAAGCAATAACACAAATAAATATACAATTCAACAAATAAAATAATAGTAATTCTAAATAAAGATTTTATAATATTTAGTGACATTTAAAAAATTAAGCAAGTAATTTGAATAACAAACAATATATAGCACTTTGAATACATCAATTGTACAATAAAACTTGAAATTAAATGATACAATTAAAATTTAACATATTGAAATTCTTAAAAAGAAGAAAAGTTCTTTTTATTTTAGTTTTACTGGTTAAATACATCTTGCAATAGTAAATCCTCATATATAACCAAGTGGCACGACAACCCATGTGGGCAAGGTCTACAGTGCCCATATCTGCTTTCTTGACAGAGGGCCCGGTTAAGTGGTCAATCTAATCAGAACCCCTAGTGTTTAGTTTCCAAGCATGCTTGGTCCTCAGTTTATTGACCCACTGAAGGGATGAAAGGCTGTGTCAACCTTGCCCAGCCTGAGGATCGAACCTCAGACCTGTATGTTGGGAGCACGAAGTGCTATCACTATGCCACCGGGCTTTAAATCCTTGTGTATATTAAGGAGAAAAAAATGTTATTCATTTACAACCAACAAAATAAGATATAGATATATTTCACTAGTAAAATTTCAGAAACATAATAATTTTATTTATAGACACATTAATCTTTGCACTATAATAAGAAAACCTAAGAACCAAAAGAAATTGAATGAAATTTCATGACAAATATTCATTATTTATGTTAATAAGTTATGCAAACTGAATTACAAAAAAAATATGTTTTATCTCTTAAAGACCATACAATAACAAATACATCTCTCTGCAAAACTGAACTTTAACTTTCAGAAAAATATTTATAACATATTTCAAGGCAATGAAACAGATGATTATAAAAGTATTTTGTAGCAGGAACGAAGAAAAAATAATACAAGCAGGAATAATCAACCTAAGTATTACTTAGATTTCATTCCATAATCATATTAAAACAATCTTTTTTGAAGAAATAAAATTTCTAGTTTATTTTTACAAAAAAAAAAAAAAAACTAAAATTATAATAAAAAATAGAAATAAAATACAAAAATTCTAATCGGCATTTTCTCCATGATATTAAATAATAAAATGCTTAAATTATTGCCCAAAATAAAAAGAAATTTGTCAAAAATAATAATTCTTTATAACAAAAACAAAAAATATTTCAGCATTAAAAAAATTTTTTTTTACACAAAGCTGTAAATAATCAAACATTCAACAACATACAGAAAAAAGGAAGAAGAGAAAAATCAACCTTTAAAGGATTATTTAACTATAAACTTTGGAAAAGATAGATTATGACAATAAAATGATAAGAATTGCTATTTGATGCTAAGATGACAAAACTAAACATTTTCATGCAACAGCATAGAATTTTCATGGAACAAAAATTTCGTCTATCAGAGGAAAGACTTAGCATGTATCATGAGATAAACAGGAAGATTAAAAATTGCTTTAACTGCATTTTCTTTCAAATACAAACACCATTAAATTCTTTTCTATATTTTGTCTGATGCTGAGAAACCTATCTAGACAGATTTTTTCAGTTTTTTAAACTGTTAGCTCAAAAAAGAAAATCTAATGAAAGCATTTTCTTAAATTGAATAGAAAATACCTTTTTTAAAATTTAAATAGTACTAAAATAAGCAGAGATGGATTTAATAATGTTTTTCAAATTTCTAAACATTCCAGATATGTTTTTAAAAATTTATTTCCTCTTTTTATTTTTAATTGATATGCTTTATTTTTAATAACTTTTGCACTCCATAATAAAAAAACAATGGAGTGGGACAGAAAAGGTAAATAATTTCTCCTGAAACTAGTTGCTTATGTTGTTGGCAATGCAATTTCAAAGAATGACAAATGTTCAAATCAATTTAAAATAAACTTATGATGAATGAATAATTTCATAGCTAAGAATAAAATAGAAATACTCATTTAGTACTAGTAATGAGTAAAATTGCCTTATGTTTTCTCATTATTTATTAGTTTCATATTTTATTAGTTACAGCCAAGGGCAACTTGCAAGAAAACGTTTAATATTATGTCAATTTAAATAGTTCTCAATATGAACAAAAACTACTTAAAAGTAAAGGACATGTTTAGATTAAATTCAATTTTAAGCTAAAAAAAAATCAATATCTTCAATATTGGAGCTATATTCTAAATTAGCTTAATTTTATGATGCCTTTTTTTATGATGCCTTAATTTTATGATTAGGATATGTAGAAACACATATTACTAATTTAGAAGTAATGAATAGTCTGTAATATTCTATATTCTTACAGTATCAGGTGTCCTTGGTTATAAGATAGATGAGAGTAAGCAAATTATCAGTAAATAAATGGAGATGAAAATAGCAAATTACTAATTATGATTACATTGTTTTTAGCAGGAGTTATTAAAATAAACTACTGTTTTGCAGTTAAAAATGTCAAAATATCTATGAAATAATTAATATGCAAAAATTACATATCTAATACAACAAAAACTGAACTCTTAAACATAAAAGTGAATAATTCCACTTGATTGAAAATTTACTAATTATAGATGTTATTATATAAAAGGCCTTACATAAATAAAAACCTGGAAATTACCTGATGTAATTAAAACAGCTTTTTTAGGTCTTTCTTTGGATCCCTGAATAATATCCATCCCAACAGATTTATAATCTGCAATCAATGCCAGCCAAAATTCTCCTGCATATAAAAGATATTTAAATAATATGCATGTAAATATACAAATTTATAATTATTAATGTAATTATTTAAAATTTGAACAATTTTTTGAAAAAAAAAACAGAACAGTAGAAAAGTATACACAAATCAACAGCTAAGCTTTTAGTAAAAGTAAACTTAATAATAAAGAGTAACTGCTCCTTCTTATGATTTAGCAAAAAGCAAAGTAGACTTGTTAAAGGAAAAATAATATATGTATTGAATGCTTATAATTATAATACTAATACATACTATATTCTTTCTATAAATGTCCTTATCTCCCAAATTTATAAAAGAATCTTTCAACATATAAAAGCACTATAACATGTACCATTACAGAAGAAAATTAAATTAATTAGCAAATGGATAATTTAATCCATAAATGAAAAAAAAAGCTACATAAAAACTGAATATACTATAAGTTCTGAAACACAAACTAGAATTCTATGAGAAGTTCTATTAATTTGGCTTCCCATTAACCAATTATTGAAAAAATAACATTCAATCCTATACAGTTATTAAGTTATAAATAATAATAATAATAAATAACTTCTTATAATAAAAAATAAATAGTTTCCCGTGGAATTAAATTATAATAATTGAATACTGACTACAAAAAACTTCATTTTTTATATTATGACATTGTTTTCAGTTTTTCATATTTCTACTCATGACTATTAATTAAGTCATTTGTCTATGATGAGAGATATGAATTTCTTTCTGAAAATAATAATAAGAAATTTTTTCCCTTCCTTTTTTGTTATTTTACAAGGAATTTATAACTATTTTACCAAAACAAAAGTATCACAAATAAAGTGAAAAAAAAAAGATTACCTAGAATGCCTTTATTTATTTAATTCACTGATATATAAGTGTGATATAGTAGCATACACATCACTGAAAAGGATTGCAATCATTGATTCCAGCATTATATATCTTTTATCCAGTGTTCATAAGGTATTAAAAATGGGGGACTCACAATTTTAAATAAATCCCAACCCACAACTATTCAGGAATGTTGTAAGCTAAGTTAAGTGCATCAGCAAACATTAAATTGTAGAAAGAAGACAGCAAATTGGATCTATTTTTTTTATGAAAGGGAGAATATGAAAAGGTATAAGTGCAATGATAAGAAATTGGTAATCTGCTATTTTCAAGAGGCTTAGTGAAAGCATTAATAATTAAATTTAAAAAAGGACAGAAAAAGGTATTTATCGTATATATAATTTTTTTAAGACAGGAGGAAAGTTTTCAGCAGCAATTTTAGCCTTTTTGAATTCGTTCTGTTCTCATTTCAGCTAGCATAAAATGTGACGGAATTAAGATATTTAATCATTCAGATGATATGTACAATATAAATGTTTATAACAATAAATTATTTGAAGACGAATAATCATTTATTCTACTCAATATTTATCTTAGTTATTTAAAAATAATACAATAGTAATATAAAGTCATGTGTATATAAATTTTTTTTATGCTAAGCATTGTTCTTCTGGCATTTCTATAAAGTAATTAGTTATAGATACAGTTTTAGGATTATTTTTAAGTAGGGAGGTTTCTCAGTGTACAGAGCTGATGTAACACCCTGAAATAATAATATATAAAAAATGTAAAATAAACAGAAGTCATGATATATGAAAATCAAAACTTTTATTTTCAGGAATATTTTTCATGATTAAAGTATTCATCCAATTTCAGGGCACCAAAATACATAAAAATGCAAACTCGGGTTAAAGAAATTATATTACATTGATTGCTGAACTCTTTAGAGATGGCAAGACTAATACATATTCAAACAAGATAACTTCTTCAACATACTTAAGAAAAAAATTTTAATGTCTCAAGGAAAGTAAATAAATAGAAATACAAAAAAAAAAGTTGGTACTTATGTATTAATACCACCGCAGTTACAGATTTGGTGGTTTTTAAGTGCCGCCAATCACTTTCAAAATTCAACGCCCCGTTGCTGTGTGCGAACAACAGGATTGCTCTTTATTGGCACATTAGTGCAAAAATCGCCAAATCTGTACCTGCGGTGGTGTTAATATGTAAGTACCAAAAAGTTTAATAAAACAGTAATTTTTTTAGAAACTGGGGGAGAAAACAATATTTGCATTACAAAATTTTTACTATGATCACTTAACAAATATTAGTTCATTTTTAAATAATTGGCACCATCAAGCATAAATGCTGGTGCATGATGCCATTTTTAAAAGAAACAGCAATCAAATGTATATACATGTTCTCCACATAGAAACTGTATTGTGATATATATAGAATTTTCATAATTACCTAATTAAAAAATTTTAGAATAATTACTGGCTCATTTTTAACAGCAGCTTTTATACACAATTTATTTAAGAATAATAAAATAAAATTTGATTCAATAAAAGACATAATAAACAATTTGATTTTTAAACATTTAAAATATAAATTTTCATTAATCAGCTGAGAAAAAAGTTGAAAGAAATTTATTTGAGTGACATAATTCTAATTCAATTGAGCAGAGCTCATTTCAAAACTATATAAAATCTTGCTTGGTCTCATGATTTTAAATTATAGTCATATAATGACAATGATGTCTGCATTATTAAACCCATCTCCAGACCTTCAAACCAATCACAGGAGGCTTGATAATAATAGATTAAACCTATATGAAGACCCGATGAACTCTTTTGGAACAAATAACATTTCAGTTCTGATGACAAGCTTCTGCTTATGTCCCATGGACTGACCAAAAAGAAAGAAAGAAAAAAAAAAAGATATTTTTCTTGGAACTTCAAGAAATAAGTAGAAAAAAGAAACATATGCAGGCAAAACAGACATTTTAACATAGATAAACACACACACACACAATTTAGTAGCAGTAGATCATTTGATTACATTCTAACCAAAAATTCCTTATACACAAGAAATAGATAATTATTTAAAAAATTCAATTTAGATTGAATAGCTCATTTCAAATTATAAAATGACAACTTTACTTCATATTACAAAGAGAATGCTTATTGCAGAAATATTTCTTTCTAGGAGATAAAAATATTTAATTAAATGAAGGTAAAGTATGAAATTAATATTTATAAAGAAATTGGGGTGTAAATATCATGTCCTGTATTAAAGCATTCCACTAATTAAAAAAAAAAATAAATCTGAGCATTCAAACTTTTCCCATGATTAAAATAAAAAAAAAGGTCGCGACATATTTTTCAAAGAATATACAAGGTTTGCTCGTTTTAGAGATGGTAAAGCTAATGATTAAAATAGTAATAAAATTATTATTAAGTCTTACGCCATCTATGTAATCTAGTGCCTTCTTCTGCCTGATTAATTTTTTGCTTTATCATAACCACACGCTTTAAAAGCGTCTGTGGAAAGGTAAGAATTCGTCTGACTAGCATTTGTATTTATTTTGTCCTCTGTACTCAAAACGCATAATATTTACCGCTATCCCATGCGGCAGTACAAACAAATCTAAACAAATTATCTTTTCATTTCATTTCAAGTCATTGTTGAGTCAATTCTTTCGAGATTTTGCAGTTTTTTTGCAACTTCTATTAAATAAATCAACTGCCATATTAGAATAGTAATTAATGATAATACCAGATAGTAAAAACTTAATAATAAATAAAAGAATTTATTTGAGAGAATTGAACAACATAAGAATCAAAATCAACATTATGATGAATTTATCTCAGTAAAAATATTAAGCAAAAGGAATGAATGTTATATACTTATAAATATGTAACATCCTGCGAACCATCGCCATTTCTTTGTTCCACTACTCTACAAAAGATAATGCAGATAATGAAAGTTTCAGCTTTGTTTGCAGATTCAAATAATAACCTTTTAAAGCCAAATTCATATAAAATCTTATTTTTAATTCATCCTTCTGGAAGTTTGGAAAGGGGAGTGCCAGATCAGGTGTCGTCCTTGTTATCTGATCGTGGTTCAAAATTGAGAGATCCGTTCCGAAATAGCCCTAGTGTTGCTTTGAAACGGGACGTTAATATAACCAAACCAATCAAACTTTTAATTCCTCTTTTGACTATTTCACCTTCCAATAATCTAATTTCAAGTTAACAATCGTTAAAATATAATATATATATATATATATGATTTTTTTTTATTTCTGATATTAAAACATTGGTCAGATCTGACTATTTTGTATTAATAATAATGGTTGTAAGACAAACTTTCTTATTATTAATAAAAGTATTCTTATTTATAACTTACATTTTACATGTTATTTGCAACGAAGTTCTTTTTAACTATGTCTACCAATTTCCTGAAAATTCGGATCAATTTTTAATTTTATATAAATTTCAATGATACGCACGCTTAAAATGTTAAAAAAATTGCAGTTTTTATGAGTTCCTTTAAATTGTCAATTTTATGCGTAAAATATGATTTCTATCTCAAAAAGTTAAGCTGTCTTTTAATAATAAATAATTATTTTTTCAAATCTGTATGAGAGAAATTTTATTTTTTAATAAAATTTCAAATTTAACTTTTGCAATCGGGAATGCACCATATTCTTTAGGTTTTAATTATGAATGAGTGACTCGAAAGTGTTCCGTCTTGGTACTAGAAAGCACTGTTTGGGTGTACTGAATGTATGTTTTTTTATATTTCTATATATAGGAACACACACACACACACACACGAAAGTGTGTTGTACACCTACTCACAGCTAGAGGCCTGTCTAGCAGAATTGTGAGTGAAAATGTCTGGAATAAGTGAAATTATATGAAAATCCACGCATTTAAATATGAAGCTTGTACATGGCGTAGTTAATTTAAATACCTTCAATGTTGTAGAAAAAAACCAGCGGAAATGGTCTCCCCAAAACTTTCTCGCATACTCTCTAATAAACTTGTCATGCCAGAGAATGCCTTGCTTATCCTTTTGGTAAAACAGCTACGAAATATTAATTTTTGATTTCAATTTAGTATGTACACCGAATCTGTCGTGTCTTCCTTGGCGATTAATCCCCGACATACGGTTAATAGTATCCAAAAACTAAATTCATGTTTTAGATACTTTTTTCCCAACCGATCGAAACCAAAATTTGACACAAAACTGCGTTTGCAGTCATAAAATCGCATACCAAATTTGATATATTTAAGTCAATGCGTTTCTGGATTATCACTTTTACACGATTCTAAAGGAACAGACCGACAGACAGCCAATCCGTAGTTGGATTTGACTGAAAATTTTACAGATATCAACACTAAGATGTTAAATTTGTGCACCGAATTTTGTTTATCATGTTCTCTTTGTTTTGTAATTATCTTGTTAATTTATATTCGAAAAGCCGGGCTGCCGGACTTCTGCTGAGTGGATTTTGCTTAAAATTTGATAGAAATCTGCAAATGCGATATAAAGACCATATACCAAATTTCAACCGTCTAGTTCGCAATGTATTTTTAGTTATCTTTGTCAAAGACAGACGACACTTTCTAAAAATGTGTTTTTTGAACTCAGGGAGGTATAAACATGGAGATTTGTCAAAATTTTGATTTCAAATTTTTTGACAATTGCTATACTTCTCCTTTCTTCATATATGAGAAAGTAAAAGATTAAAAGCTAAAAACCCCTCAGGAGTGCCATTCTTTCAACCTTTTTTATAAACTTACACAATACGATATGCTTTGTGATAGTTTTGTCATACAGAAAAAAAAAAAAAAATCACCGAAAACCGTCGTTATCTCTCATATCGACATGGAAACCGTGAGCGACGATAATATCCAGTGCTCACATCAATAAAAGAGTTAATCGGTATTTGATTAATTAATTCATAATATAAATCAATAAAATAATAATCTCTTAGTGTGGTGGTATGTGGATTATTATGATCTGCGCTGGAAGCAACAGGACGAATGTTGTTGGAAACATTTCTTTAATAATCACATTCACACACTAAACAACTACAAACACAAAGACAAGACATTCACGCGCGCGCTTCACAGTTCAACATCACATCTCCTTCTCATT
>JAPMOR010069713.1:58612-123187 GCA_026543865.1 Argiope aurantia | reverse complement strand
AATTTCTGTAATCTGATGGTGGTTCATTCAGATGAGATTGGATATCAACTCTGATTGAATGCTTTGAAATTTTTAAAAAGCACATATATTCATATAAAATTAAGAGACTATTACGAATTTCAAACTGTTATCAATATTATTTGTTTAATATATCTCAAGACTATTGTAAGAATTATTTATTATTATGCTTCTCCAAAAGGCATCAATCGCGCATAATTCATCTGTTATCTCTGTACTGGAAACTAAAAAAGAATTTGTGTTATGCTGAAAATTTCTGCTACATTTTCTATGAATTAGCTAATATATACGTATATTCCACATTTCTTTATACAATTTCCCATTTCTTTATTATACATTATTGCACATTTACTGTCTAATTGAGTAGTCAGCAATTTTTAATATTTCCAAAAATTGAAACCCAATTTATAAGAATACAGATATTTAAAGAATTCAAAGGCCAATATTCATTTATCGTATGTTTGGTGCTTACTTTTTCAAAATTGTATTCTTTTTAATGATGAGGAGTTCAATTTTGTCAGCCATCGCCAATTTTGAACAGATAGCGGTTAGTCGGGATTTTCTTGAATTGAAATCATGTCTTGAAGCTCTGATACTGATCTGATCTTGATAGTTCCTATATAAACTTTTCCTTTATTGGACCAAGGCAATTTTTCGACTTTTAATTTCAGGTATGCGGTTAATGATATCTGAAAATAAAATTTGTGTTTTAGACCCGTTTTTCTAACCCATTGAAATCAAAATTTGATGTGGAAAATCGTAGCAAAATCACTTACCAAATTTGATATATTTAAATCATCGTGTTTTTGAGTTATTACGTTTAAATGTGTCTGAACTTACAAATCGACAGACTGTCTATCCCTGGTTGAATTTTGTTCAAAATTTATTATGAATGTTAAATCTGTATATCGATTTTTAACCATCTAACTCCCCTTATTTTAATTGTGCTAAATTATATTCGAGCAACCGGACAGATAAATTTTCTCTGAACGGATTTAGAATAGAAATCTTCAAATTTGGTATAACGAAAAATCTTCCAAATTTCATCCGCGTTTGAAAATCGTTTTTCAGTTATCTTTATCACGGACGGACAAACATAATGATAAAAATGTGTTTTTTGAACTAGAGGAAGTCTGAAACATAAGATTTATCAAAATTTCGAGTTCGAATTTTCTGACGATTACCATATTTCTATATTTTGTATACGAGAAAATAATATCAATTCGAGTAAGATAATCTATTTGATATGTTTATCAGACAAAATTTAAACAAGTCGGCAAGGACTATTCCTAGAAAGATTATTATCTTTGTTATTGTTTTAGAAGGGGAATGGATGGTTTCTACATAAATTTAAAGTATATAATTTATTGAAAGTGGATTATTGTAATGCATTCCAAATGAATGTTTGAGAGAAAGCTGCTGCAAGCTTTAATTTCTGAATGATTCATTTTATTTGATATTTTATTTTAATGATTCTTTTTCTTTATCTTAATAATACACTAAAATATAATTATATATTTCCTGTAAAACATTTTAAAAACTAAATGGTTGCACCAATTGGTAATCCGAAATCTGTTTACAGCAAATGTGCTTCTAAATAATTTAAGCAGACATTTTAGTGAACGTTAAAGATTATTTTATAAGAACATCATTCCCTTCTGGGGGCTCCTCGAAATGAGGATGAGAAGCTTTCGGCACGGTGGTTGGTACCTGCCACTTTGGAGGGTACACGAAACAGTGGGGGTCTGTCTCCTCCCATTGATGACAGGACGTACTTCCTTAGGGAAGGGTTGTACCGTGACCGGTGATGGCCTTTAGGACTCAAAAACAGTTCCTGCCACTTTTGCTGTTGCGACGGTCCGGTCATTCAGTACATTTTATCCGTGTGCCTTCGGGTGGGTCGAAGAGTCAGTGATATGACTTGAACATCATTGATTTTGAAAAGGTAAAAAGTCAACTTATTTGAGTTATTTAATTGTAATATAATTTAGGTATTGGTTTCCATTACAAGTTTAATAAATCATAAATAATAAATATTGGAGAAATAGAAAATCCTTTTCAAATATGAAGTGAGTAAAGAGAAAATGTTTTAATCGTCAAATTATTCGATTTAAATTATCAACTCGAATCTGAAAAATATAATTTTCGAATTCTGTCTGGATGTTTATCTAATGGTCTGTTCACAGAAGTACACAAAATATTTGCTAAATTGATTAAATTTAATCTTTACATTAAAACCGTAGATTTATATAAAGTTTTTGATTGAATCCCTCAATCTGAAGACTGCTTGGTTGTCTGTCCGTAGGTATTTGAATAAAGTAATGAAGAAAAGCGATAAATTACATATTGGAATATTGCATGAAGTCTATTACATTGAGGTTTCATTGTAATAGACTGCAGAGTTTATATCTGCGCCAAAAATGATACAGAAGAAACTTTGTCTGCTTATCTATCTATTTCTTGCTATATAGCTGCGATAATTCAAAAAATGATAGGAGTTTTCACAGTATCTAAACAGTTTTTCCGGAAGTAAGCGAAAGATTTGATAGAAGACTGCTGCTTATTATTAAAAATAGGAATGTAGCTAAATTTTCCTATAATAATTACCACCAAATGTGTGCTCAACTGTTTAGAGGTTCTGCACAAAATTCTTTAAGATAAATTTATTTAATTCTTAAAAAAAGGCAGAGTGGGTTTCGAATTGCTTTCACCAATCCTTCATTTCTTTTTTTATTATTACTTCATTTCAATTTTACTTCAGCTACCATTTATATTCCTTTCTTGAAGAGTTGAGGAAAAAATATTTTGTTTTTGTTGCTAGAGAAGCAAACTTTAAATTAATAATAAATAGAAATTTTTATAGGATAACACGAGTAAAATTATGTAAAATGTATGAATTTTTTTTTCCGATTTGGAGTAGGTTTGGAACTTGGGGGTGATTAATTGAAAGCAGCTTTGTTGCTAGTTTTAATTTAATTAATATAAGGGCTACAAACTGAATTTCTCGGAACCGGAGGGTTTCAGGTTCGAGACCCTATTCCACCGAAGAACCGTCGTGTAATGGGGCCAGTTGTACGTTAAATCCGTCCTGACCAAACGTCCTCCCGCTGGTGTGGTGTGGTGTGGAGAGGGGGGTGCCAGCTCAGGTGTCGTCCTCGTCATCTGACCGTGGTTCAAAATTACGAGGTCCGTCCCAAAATAGCCCAAGTGTTGCTTCAAACGGGACGTTAATATAACTAAACCAAACCAAACAAACAAACTGAATTTCATATGTTTAGTTAGATCTATTTTATAACCATTGTGTTGAAAGACAGACAGAATTCCATTTTTTTAAAACTTAGAAAGGTTTTAAACGTAAAAATTCAGCCAAATCTTGAAACATTTTTTTATTAAAGATTGCAGCGATATCTTTTTTAATACTTCGTATGCGAGAAAGCAAAAAAATAGCAACTGTGATATAATTTTGATTTTAATAATTATATACACTATATATTTACTGAGAAAAGAGAAATTACTGAAGTATTGTTATTTTGCAAATTATTTATTGAATTCTAATCAAATCCCTGTTATAACTAAAAATAGTGACTCTTTAATTTTGGATCATAAGTTCTTGAAATTAAGCAGAATTTAGCTCAATTTTCAGCAAGTGTCTGTTCCATTAGAGGAAATCAAATATTATTTTTTTTCCTGAATGTAAGGAAAATTTAAAGACATCAAATCAACTTATTTAATACCATTGAAAAAAAAATTAGGTGCGAATTACTATGGATTCGTCTTCAGTTTTCTTTTCTTTCATTCTTTGATTAATGGAAAACAAATAACATTTTCAAAAGAAGCAGATATTTTCCACATTTTATTCTAAGAAACAGAAGAAATCTGAGAATTTTTTTCAAACGCGACAATGAAATGATTTTTAATACGTGTCTTATGCAGTCACCTTTTCCTTAGTACACAAGTGTCTCAGGTTTATTCATTTTTGTTGAAAATAGTATCTAACAGTAGAAGAAATGAAAGCACTCGAATTTGTGAAGTGTTACGAATATTTTATTGTACCATCGAAAAGATGCATCTATGGCATTTACAAGGGAGTGGGTGACACGGAGTCGAGAGACAACACAAGTCCTACGATGAAAATATTGACATTCAAGCGACGAAAAATTTAGTGGATGTCTTTTAAGAGTCTTGCTTGGAACATTCTGAGTCATTGTTGGGGAAAATATCTAAAATTGCTTCGAATAACTTTCTTTAGATCATTAACTGTTCGTGGTATGCCAACGATACTATTTCACTCGATGTTAGTTCAGGAGAACATTCTGGGCGAAGGGATGATTTCGATCATATTTCTATCATTGGGGTTTAAAATGGCAACGGTCGACACCCCATTTCCAGGAGAGACAACTTTACCAGCTGGTATGTTGGATTGTTTTGTAACTATTTCTTCCACGAGAAAGATGTCAAACTTACATACCGGCAACAACTAAAACAGTATGTTGTGAAATTTAAAATAAAAGTTTCATGATTTAGTTTTAAATATTTTTAATGACATGTAATTATTTACTTATACCTATAACAGTTGGCAATGATCGATGACTAGTCGTGTTATACTGACGTACCATTTTTTTTTCTATTAATATCAATGAGCATTGGAGGAATTGATAATGAAATTATTTCAATCATCTGAATTAAGCAGGAATCGAGCCAATTCGTAAATACAAAAATTCGGATGACTGGTTAAATCTTGAAATTGAAGTAAAATTGAGCATTATATATAAGAAATCCTTAATACATGAAATTAAGTTCAACAGACGTAAAGAATAAAAAAAATTATAAATGATGGAAAATTTGGATACAAAGTAAATCTCAAATTAAATTACCGATGAAAATATAGTAGTTTTCTCCCTGTTATTTTTCTAGTTTTGACATTTTTCTTTCTTTTTCTCCAAAAATCGATTCAGATAATCGGACTCTGTAATATTAGATTTTGTTTTTTGTAAAATCTACTATACCCTTAATATTCTACTATTGTTGGGAAATGTTTTCATTGTCAGAAGTTGGAATCGTTTCATTGTTATTTATAAATAAGTTCGGTAAATAAGTCTTTAGTCAGATCAACGATTTACTGACATTCCTTTTGGGTCAATTTTGAAAATAATTACTGCGATAGATATGGGGATAAATATTCTTCGAAGTAAGAAATATTCGTACCATATCAGAATAGAGATGCCAAGAAAGCAGCAATAATTCTACTATTAATCTATTTTTTTTTAACTTTGAGTTTTCGGAATATATCTAAAAAAGTTTTTTTCCCTACATGTATATAAATTTCGCTCATTTGTGGTATTGGGCATTTCAGTTCAACACCATTGCTGTATGAGTACCTTTAAAGACATAAACATAATGAAACATCGCAACCCCCCCCCCCTGATGTTTTATGAAAAACATTTCAGTATCCATCAATAGAACGCCAATGACAAATATCAAGATAGCTTTAACAGATACCATTTTAAAAATCTGTGTATTATTTATTGATATTAATTAAATCGTTTCTGTGATTTCTGCTGGTGCGCAAGCATTTCACGCAGATTTACATACAACATCAAGTATGCCGTTTCTCTTTGTCAGAATTGTTAAGATACACTCATTTTTAATCTTTCAGTGAATGTCGAATGATAGAAGTGTGGTTTAAGAAATGAAGCGAATTCGTCGTCGCATAATGGACGTGAAGTGACTCGCACTCATTTCAAACTCCGAATCAACTTCTTGTTATGGGATTTCTGCCCATGGGGTCAAGAATAATTTTTTTGCTGTTTAAAATTATTGTCTACTTTTTTTTTGATAAGTATTTTCTATAGTAACATAATTTTTATCTACATATTTAGGCAGCATCTGTTGATCGAGGAATTTTTTTCTCGTAGAGTTAAGAATTATTCCTTTGTTGTTTGAAATATTATTTTATTACTTGTATAATAACTTAGCATTTTCATTGATAACATAATTATTATTTATATATTATTTGATTCAATTTTTACTTTTTTTCATTGTTTAGCTACTTATAATCTTTGTAATTATATCTTAATGTATTTAATATTGTTTTCTGTTTACATTTAAAACTTTCGGTAGCTTTGTTAGTGTAAATGTTATAAATTCTATGGATTTCCTTGAATTTATAATGCATTTCGTTAATTTATCTACATAAGATCAGTTCTAACAGTCGTTTGAGAAAAACTTTTAAATCTAAAAGAAAAAAAAAGAAAAAAATGCATACAGAATGAATTAGACGTAGCATTTTTTTCTTTCGAATTTTCTTACTGCATACTTCTATTATTTCAGGATTGTTGAGTGAAATCCTCGGAAATATTTCTGCTATAGTAATGTTTTGAATATCAGCCCTTGCTTTATACTCAATAAATTTGGTCAAAATGCCAAAGTCGGATATTATGGCATAAGGTTTTTGGATACATGCAAAGGCACGCTGAACCAAGCTGTGAAAAACTTTGTCGATTGCTTGGATGACGTGTGCCATAATGCTTGTCACGTGATCCTGACATTAGAAGAATTGACTCTATCGAATTAACTCATTTTCAAAAGCAATGCTTTGCTATCAGAAGCTCATTGAATTTTCCAAGTAATTTTTTTAACAGTCTTAAAGAACTCTGGTGTTTTGAATGATTAATATTTTAATGGAAAAGAATGAGAATTTTTGATATCATTTTCTGAAAGTACTGTTAATAATCAGAGTAAAAATCTACAGTTTATCTCTTTTTCGATTAGATTAATGAATTTCTATTAATCATTTCGAAAACCTGGTTATTGTCAGCATTAATGCAATCTCAGAAATTCCAATTAGTAAAATTCTGAAGAAAAGCAGAAAATAATAATAAAAAAAAAAAAAAAAACCCGAATTCTACTATTATTTCCAAGTTCCTTAAATACGAACAGAACAATAACTTTTTAGCAGATTCTGCGAGCTCAGATCTCAACACAACTCATCAAGGACCTCACGAAAGATCAATTCGTTATTTGATTGTCTTGATAAAATTGAGCTGAAGGTTCACGATTATTTCTGATGATATGGAATTTCAATAATACGAAACTAACCAAACAGCCTATCAAATCAATATGAATCGAATTTGATGCTGAAGATCCTGATACAAGAGGCAGAGGACGAAGTTCATTGTAGTTGAGAAAGAAATCTTCTGCGATTTTATTCTCCGGGCTGGAACATCGAACTAGAGGGGGCTGGAAGCTAGTAGGCCTCTTCTTGTCTTCCGTGGTCTCACCGAGGTATAGAAACACTAAATCCACACTGGATCTTTCGAATCGAACTAAATCCCGTTCCATGGATGGTACTGCAATTCCCAATTCCCTGCAACCACCAGATCGTGTTAGATTGCCCCTCTCACCGACTTTCCAGTTGGAGCCACTTCCACAGGTGTACAAGCCATTGAGGTTATTGGCGAATTGAGTATCTTCTGGTGTAAGGAACGCTTCTTGGATATGAAAATCGTACTCTGTGACATCCGGCACCACACTGGAAGACAACCCACGGAAGTAGATTCCAGACGCGCTGAGAAGGAACATTGGATTCTGGCAGTGGGGATCTTTGTAGTAGGAGTGCTGAGCTTGCCAGTGATTGTCCTGAGCAGCAAAGATGAAAATCCGTCTGAGGAAGAGTCCGTAAGGCCTGACCTCGCATCTAAGGCTAACCCATTGGCCATTTAAGTCAGATGAAGAAATATCTATATTGTAAGGACCTGAGGATAGAATGGGTGGTGAAGTGATGCCAGCTTTCGCTATAGAAAGGCATGTTGGACATTGTGCAGCCTGGAAAATGAAAAATAGTCATAAGAAACAAATAAAGCATGAAATGAAATCTACACGATACTTCATTATAAGGACATGTAAATATTTTACTTAGAATAATTTTAAAACACTTTCATAAAGACAGATTTTCTTGAAGTTTGTTTTAATTATTTACATGAAAATATTATTCCATAAAGAAATTCTCCTTAATAGAGTTGAAAAATCAAACGATAAATTCTTAATTTATGTATCACGAAACGTTATTCTCTGCATATATTTGAAAGGAAAATTTTAGCAAACGATAATTAATTTCTTCGCGTATGTTTGAAAGGCAGGAGATAAATTTCTAGTTCTTGCTGTCTATTACAATCTTTGAATATTAGATTTTACAAGCATTTGTTTAAATAAATCAAAACTTTACAAAAACATAAATTTTGTAAAAGACTTGACTCTATTTTATTTTTACGATTGTTAATTATTTTAATATTATTTTGCAAGTTGTCGCCTCAGACGACCCGTCCAACTGACTTGCAAGGAATACTGGTAATAGTAGATTTCAAATAAATCGTTTAAATTTTACCTCAAATCCATACTACCGTCAAATTATTTGCCATTAAAGCGATGCTATTTTAATTGCCTTACTTAAGTTTTGTTCATTGTGCTCATGAATGGAGACTTTCTAATGGAGACAGGCCATAACATCGCAGCGTTATTAAAAAACGTAAATATTCAGTTCATCCCTCTTTAAAACTTCGCGACATTTTAATTTCGGATTTTTGTCTTGTAAACCAGGGCTGGCCATCAGGGGGGTGCGGTGGGTGCTCTGAACCAGGAACCCGAGACTGAGGGGGCCTCCTTTGTGATTAAGAATTAAAATAGTGTTCTGAACAATAATCGCCTTTATACGTATTGAAAGTATCAAGTTTACAAGTTGGTTGTCTGAGCGTCAACTGACGCTTTATTAGGCAATGATCACAGTGATACCAATAAAAAGGGGGAGATGAATAAGGAAATCGCCTTCAGACATGTTAAGAAAGAGCGGCGGGACTTTTGGGCGCAAGCAGCGGCCAGAAATCGAGGTTGAAGCTGGATTCAAATGGACTTGTAAATCAACAGCGATTTACTTTTTTCTACATCTAATATAATATTTTTCATGCGTGTATCTGTGTATGTTTGTTTATATTTAGTTGTTCAAACAAAAAGTAAAACGAAGATAAATTAAACGATCAACTCATAGCAATGCACATTACATTACTGCTTCAACGACCACAACCGGAATGAGAAGAATTAAGGAAGTTTAAATGGAACAGTCGACGGATTTGGAAATATACGAAGTTTACAGTATATATTATAGCCATACCAAGTGTGCAAAATATTGTTAATATAATGTAGTAGATTTACAGTCACTTACCTCACCTCCTAGGTAATAGCGTATAATATAGCATTTAATAATTTGATAATTCATTCTATAAACTGTTTAATACTGTTAGATATAACCATGCCCATACCAAGGAAATATCCCTATGGGTGTTAAAAAAGGAAATTATCAGAAAAAAAAAGATAAATTTCAAGAAGTCACAAGCAGATCTGTTTTCTTGGCTATGAATTAATTCTAGCAAAGAAATTGCTTCGTCTTCAGAAGTTACAATTCAAACTTCAAATGGGGAGGAAAGTTCCGCGCAAAGTACACAGTATTTTTAAAAAAAATTATTGAAACGGTGAAATTTGTTGAAGAACCGTGTATTTATACAAATATGATCGAATCAGAAAATGATGACGGAAATGGCAATAACATATATGATCATAAGAGTATAAATGATCCTGGTTTATGGCCAAGTGTTATAATTGATAAATTTAGAACGTTTTGTGTTAAAATCGGACCTGTACAATACAAAGGCTTTTTTAAAAAAAAATGCTGAAGATTGATCATTTTCCACTACGTACTACTTTAAAAAAATGCCAAATGGTGAAATCCAACTTCGAAGTTGGTTAATTTATTCAAAAACTCAAGACTCCGTATTTTGTTTTTGTTGTATACTGTTTTCCAAAATAAGAGGAAATATCCAAACTACACGATTTACAAATGGCTATAGTAACTGGGGAAATCTGTCAACTGCAATCCAAGATCACGTGCGTTCTAGATTTCATTTTAATTCGTTTATTTCTTGGAAAGAATTTCTAAAACGATTAAATTTATTTTCGACTATTGATAAAACAAATCAAGTTAAGTAAAGAAAAGAAATCAAGCTAAGTTTTCATATAAGTAAGGAAACGACACGACTCAAATTACTATTTCGAAGAATTGTAGATGTGATTCTATTTTTAGCGTGTACTAATCTTCCACTTCGAGGAACCCACGAAATAACAGGCACACCTAATAATAAATTTTTTTTAAAGTTTAATGGAATTTTTAAGTAGATACGACCCCGTGCTAATGGATCATATGACCAAAATAATAAATTCTAAAAATATAATTGTGCATCATTTAGCACATAGGTAACAAGAATAAATATATTTCTGCGTTAGGAAATGAAGTCCTTAATAAAATTAAACACGGTATAAAAGCAACCGTGTACTATTGTATTCAATTGGATTGTTCTCCTGATATTTCCCACAAGGAACAAACTTCAAATATTATTAATTATGTAAATTTTGAAGATAAAAGGTTAATTATAAATGAGTCATTTTCAGGGTTTATTGAAATAACTCATGCGACTGGAGAAGGACTAGCATAAGTTCTGTTGAAAATATCAGACGAGCTTTACTTAGATATTCTGAATTGTAGAGGGCAACCATTCGACAACAGTAGCAACATGAAAGGGAAATTTAAAGCCTTGCCTATCACACTCCTTTAATTTATTAGTTTGTGATGCCGCTTCCAGTAGTATATATAGTAAAAAAATTGAGGAGATATTGCAATGCTTATATTGCCTATTTTTTGCATCTACAAAAAGATGAGAAATTCTACAAAAGCATTTAAACATTACTCTTAAACCTTTACTTGACAGTCTTTAGGAAGCCAAAATAGATTCACCTAAAGCAGTGTATACACAGTTTGAACAAGCTTGTAACGCCCTAGAAGAATTTATTGAAGTAACGATAATACAGCGGTATCCGAAGCTAAAAGTTTACTAAATACAATGCAAGAAATGCCATTTATTTTATGTTTAATAGCATGATTTGCAAAATTGTTCAACACTATCAATAAACTATTTCAAGCAAAAACAGTTTTTCTTGACTCGGCTTTCAATTTAGTCAATGAAATTAAAACTGAAATCTAAAATTTAAGAACAAAACTTAACGCATGTTTAGACGAAGCAAAAGTTCTAGCACGTAATTTGAATATTTCAGAATATTTTCTTGAAAAACGAATTCAAAAAAGGAAAAGATTATATTCCGAATTAGCAGAAGACTAAGTTATAAAAAACCCGGTAAAGGAATTTAGGTATTATTTCTTAAGACTATAATTGATAATGTTATTGTGGAAATAGAAGAGAGATTTTAAAGCATACCAAATATTACTTCTGATTTCAAATTAATCACTTACATAAAAACCTTAGAAAAACACAAATTTGAGAAATGTTCCAAAATTTTTAAAAAAATTTTATAACAAAGATGTAGATGAAAATTTAATCCAGGAAATTTTGTTTGCTACAGATTTTATTTTGAATGAAAGAGATGCAAATAACGCACAAGACATGTTGCAATGCATATTAAATAATAATTATAATGAGTTATTTCTAAATGTATTAACTGTTTTAAATCTTTTCTTTACATTGTCAGTTATTATAGTAAGTTGTTAGTGCTTTTTCAGCAAATTTAAATTAATAAAGAATTATCTTCGGTCAAGCATGTGTTCGTAAATGCATTTGCTATATCGAACAAGAAAAAACAAAAAAGTTTAATTTTTCTGATGTACTAGCGAAAACAAAATCACGCATTAAAAAAAACATGCATTAATAATATATATTAGGGTTTGTATTTTTTTTTTTTTTTTTTTGCTCACAAAAAAATTAGGGCCCTAAGTGGCTTTTTGCACCTGGGCCCCTTCATAGAGAAGGCCGGCTCTGTTGTAAACTATGCAGATATTAATTAGATAATGTTTAATATTTGCATAATTTGAGAGACAATCTGCAGTATCTTTTAGTTTTCAATAAAGTAAGAAAATCAAGCATTAATTTGATGAAACAATGAAAATTGTTTGAATTCCAGAACAAAAATATAATCTAAAGTTAGAAATTGGGAAAAAATTAATTTTTTAAATTTGCCATAATTTAAGAAAAATTTGCACGAATATTACATTTACCCTCCAATTACAAAATAGTATTTTTTAATAAATTTATAACTAACTAAATATTCGCTTACCTAATTTCCCAGTTTTCATAAATGAATTATTCATAAATACCAATTATGTGCACTGAACGAAGAATCTCCTTAAATATATTATTTAGTAGATTTAGTAGAACTATTTTGAAATTCTTTTATCAAATCAATTGAAAACTTTTCATTTTGCTTAATCTGTCTTGAACTTTTTCTTAATAATCAAATATTTCGGTCGGTCTTTTTTTTTTGAGGGGATTATAAAATGTTTTAAATTTTTTTTTAATTTAAAAAAAAAAAAAAAAAAAAAGTGAATTCTTTTTCTGTATTTGTTTCCATAAATATTGCTATTTCCTCATCTGAAAGTTTCCATAAAGTTGCTTAACATCAAAATTATTAAAAATGTTCAACGGCTGGAAATGAAAGAATTCACGACATGCAATCTTTGTTGTCGCCAAATTTTGTAACTAAAATCTTCATTTAATGGAGGTACAATTACTTATTTGCTATATTTTCAGAATGTGAATGTTCTAACTTTATTTATTTATTTTTTTACAAAGCATTTTTTTTTCAATATAATTTTAAATGTTTCGGATCTAAAAAAACTTGAATAAAAACAATAAGCAAAACTCATATTATTAGCAGAAAAAAAAAAAAAAAAAAAGAAAAAAAAGGAAAAGCTGCAACGTAAAAAAAAAAAAAAAAAGAAAAGGCTGTTGGCGCTCAACAAAATAAATTACGTCAGAAATACAATTATAAATGTGATTAACATTTACATGTGATTAGAGTTACTCTACTCTACTATAACTCGTTTTGTCGAATTCTATAACTGCCGCCATTTTTTCCTTCCAATTACAAGGGGAAAAAATATCGTTTGGTTTAATCTTTTGCTCGAATAGCATGACAGAATTTATAGGTATCGGCATCGTTATTGAAGATCGGATAACGACTCACGAAATAATTTTTTTTTTTTTTTGCTTTCAAACTGTTGAGCGGGAGTTCTCATTTATCCGGCTCCTTAAATTCCCTCCGATCTCGAAGAGCTTTATCGTGATCCGAACTTTTGATGCTTTATTTGGTTTCTGGGTGGCAGCGTGTGCTTCCACATGGAAGGGATTACGGTGAAGTGTCGCTCCTGATAAGCGCAGGAGATCAATTTCATATTTCCCATCCAACATTCTGACCGAGCAGGTGGTTAGTTTCCGAAAGCTGGAGGCGACGCTTAGATCTTGTTTCATTTGAAATGCAAAGTAATAGCTCTTCAAAGACATTAAGCTGCTTAATAATAATTGAATAGAATGAAATTATTTTAGTTTGCGATGCTTTAACTAACAATAATAAAAATAATTATTATTTATGTTTCTGATGTATAAAACAATAAGGATATAATACATTGTATGTGCTAGGTTAAAGTCCGTTTATTGTAAGCGGACTTACTTTTTTTTATTCGATACGCTTATATTTCTATTCAGGAAGGAAATAGGGGTTCTTTAAATAGGCATTTAAGAAACAACGACCGTGCTGGATTATCGAACATCGAAATAATTTTAAAAGAAATATCAAAGAAGCATTACTATAACATAATGATACGTAAAGCCAGTTGTAATAAACTTATCTTTAGTAAAAACAAAAATTATATAAACAGCAGGAACGGTTTTTCCGCAACTTTCTTACATACTTTCTAATAAATAAAATCTTTCTTCCACCACATAAAATTATGAGCCTTCGATAAGACTGTGAATACAATAAGTGCTCAGATTTTTATTTTCAAATTCCTGCGCACGAGAGTTTTGAGCTGAGTAGTATAACAAAGAAAACCGAGAATCCTTTTCACACGCCTTTTTCGATCGACTAAAATTGAGACAGAATTATAATTTTAAAACAAGATCACATGCCAAATTTTAATTCCTTAAATCACTGAGTTATTGAGTTATCGCATTTAAATCAATTTGAATATATAGACAGACGGACGGTCAACCGTTTGAAGGATTTGGTTCAAACTTTGATGCGAATCCCCATTTTAGATGCTAAAATTTCGTACCAAATTTTACCCATCCAGCTCTTCACGTTTCGTAATTATCGAATTCACTTCTGCACGGAAAATTGAACAGATACATTTTCTAAGAATGAATTTCATTCAAAACTGTATGGAAACATAGAAATTTAGTTTAAAGTTTAGTTTACAATTTTAAGTTTAGTTAAACATATTAAATTTCATCTAGCGCCAACACACACATTTCAAGAATATATGTGGGCGATAGGTGATTAAATAAAATTGTGTACAAATGCGGATAATAACAATAAATATAAAAAATTTTAATAACAATAAATATAAATTTTTATGAAGTTATTAAACCAGCGGGACTTTAATAATGGCTTCATTCCAGAATACGCCTTGCACGGCATTGCTATACAATAGTTCGCGTAAATTTAGCATTTTTACTAAATCTAACGTGATCTTTGGCGAGGTTTTTTTTTTTTTGCGATTAATTTTTGGTGTGCGGTTAAAAGTATCTGAAAATAGAATTTTAGTTTTAAATGCGCTTTTTCCAAATGACTAAAACAAAAATTTGCAAAAAAATAAAAAAATAAAAAAAATAAAAATAAAATAAAATAAAGCACTCTTGGCCATAAAATCTCGTGCTAAATTAGATATATTTAAATCATTGCGTTTTTGAGTTATCGCATCTACACGTTTCTTTAAGTGCAGACCGACATACTATTAACTTCTAGTTAGATTTGGATAAAAATTTTATGTGTCTATATTATAGATGTTAAATGTGCGCACCCAAGTTTTAACTATCTATCTCTCGACTTTTTGTAGATATCGTGTTAATTTATAATCAAATAGCCGGACAGACAGACTTCCTCTGAACGGATTTTGACCAAAGTTTGATAGAAATCCCAAAATTTGGTGTAAAAATTATACGCCAAATTTCATACGACTAGCTCAACTCATTTTTGAGTAATTTTTGTCACAGACAGAAATTTTCCAAACATGCGGAACTCAGAGAGTTTTAAAACACGGAGATCCGTCAAAATCTCGAGTTCAACATTTTTCCTGATTGCAATACTTTATATTTTGTATACGAGTTGCCAAAAAACTAGCTTGCAACAAATCATAAGAATATTGATTAAGTAAAAAAAGGTGTTAAAATGTGAAACTAAAATACACTAATTTTTCGTAGACAAGCATCAGAATGAGCACAATCTACGGGTAGAAGATTCTTATGAGCTAGATTTTACTTTTTTTTCTTTTCATTTCTTTATTTTCTCATATATGTAGTGACGAATGTCTGATGACGAGCGCCATCTGCTGGCCAACAGGTATTGATGCTTGTTAGACGGAGTGCAAACGAGACGGGTCTGAACGAAAGTCAGGACGTGTGAGACGAGACGGGTCTCTGAAAGAAAGACGCGACGGAACATGTGAATTAATCCTGCGACGTATTCGACGAAATCTATTTAATGTTCATTTCTTTTATGTTAATGTAATTGTCCGCCCTAAATGTAATTAAATGTGCGTGATTCTAAATAGTAGTGATTCCTGAGTCCTACATATACGTAGTATAAAGAAACTATAATAATTATGAAAAATTTGAACTCGAGATTTTGACGGAACTCCGCGTTTCAGACCTTCTTGCGTTCGGAAAGTACAATTTTGGAAAATATCTATCTAAGACAAAGATAATTCGGAAAGGCTTTGAGCTAGACCGGTTGAATTAGCATAGGTCCTTACACCAAATTTGTTTCATATCAAATTTTAAGCAAAATTAGTTCAGAGGAAGTCTGTTTGAATATAAGTGAACACAATAACTATCAAATGAAGAGATCTAGATTGATGAAATTCAGTACCCAGATTTAAAATCTTTATGTTGACACCTATATAATTTTCAGCTAAATTCAACAAGAGGTTGGTCGTCTATTGACCTGTACTTTCAAACACATTTAAACACGATAATTCAAAACACAATGACTTAAATATATCAAATCTGGTATGTTATTCTATTACTACAAGTGTAGTTTTGTGTCAGATTTTTGTTCTAATCGGTTGGAGAAAAAAAGCGCCTAAAACACAAATTCGATTTTCAGATACTATTAACCGCATGCCAGTTTTTAATCGCCAAAAATCTCGCCAAAGATCGTATGATAGATTCAGAAAAAAAAAAAAAAATCACGCCATGGATTAATATTTCGTAATTACTGTATGCCAGTTATATGCAAGACATCTCTGGGATAACACTTTTATTAGAGAATATGCGAGAAAGTTTTGAGAAGAACACTCCCGCTGGTTTGGATACAAGCTATTTTTCACTTTAATCCTTTCTAGGGCCATGGGAAGTATGCTTCCCACCAAATTTATCAATCTTCGTATGAATTTATGTAGGTTGGCATAAGTTCTGACAAATTTTTTTTAGAAAGACAGAAACTTAGATGCTTTAGTTCTTTATTTTACACAAAATGATGTGTCTTGATTTGATACTTAATAATGAATTAACCAAATTAATTAATTAATCAAATTAAATTTTTCTAATAAACTAAATGAATCCCTTTTCTTATTCTAATTTCGAGCCTAAAAATATTTTAACATAATATGACTAGAAAAAAAAATGGCCCTTTAAAGGGTTAATACATTAATATTAACTTAAAAGTTATTGTTTTTATATCTTACAACATCCGTTGCCTTTTCATATAAATACTTTATTTTATTGAGTGAAATCGTAACATTCGCTTGATGCCACTTTGACAGAGCTGGCTTTCGCGCCAACAAAAATCCCAACAAATTGAAATAATGAATCTCGCAGCTGCGATATTCTACTCTGTCCTTTCGAATGAATATCTAAATCTTTTGAAATAAATCCGTTTTCTCAATCGATTCGAACGGACTGTCGTTCACCCTTCTAATGAGAGAGGGCATCTTTCGTCAATTTATGAAGGCGGTAATTTTATTCACCGGCCAGCTGTTCCGCCGAAGATGGCTAATGAGACGAAAGGGAATCAATTAAGCGGAATTTAGTGGAACTCACGGAACAAGGGCCCGGGGACCAGGGACATGGGAAAGGCGGGCTGGCATCCTCTGGGGAATATGATGATGCCCCGAGGTTTTGTTATAAAGCATTGGGAATGGACCGGCGTCCACTGAAGACGCTGCAAGCTGCCGGGGCGCAACCTGAGGAAAATGAGCCCCAGAGAATATAGATGAAGTGGCGAAGAGCATATGTGTTTCCGGATCGTTCAATTGGATAAATGTGTGTGTAGGCAGTTTAGCAGGCAGTTCCTTCCAATGGACTTTATAATTTTCCTTACTGTTTCTTTTAAGTAAAGAAAATTTACGGAAAGTAAAATTTTTGAAATGGAATGCAATCCATATACGGGTTGGAAATAGAAATATTCAATAAAAATTGTTAAAATAGTAGCTTTTATAGATTTTATTTAACTAAATGCCTTTCTAGTATGTAAATATCAAATTTTATGCATTCATTTTTCTTCTTATTTCTTCTTGGGTTAGATTTCTCGTATTTGAAATCTGTTCTGCCATAGGTATTAATAATACTGATGATCAACTAATATTTTTATGATCCTGTAACTTAATTACAAATTAATGAATTAACTTTAGTTTTTATTCCATAAAAGAGGGAGCCTCTAACAGTGAAGAAATTATGGATGCCAAAATATATATTAGTTGGTCGTCGGTGTTCATAACATTGATGACCAGCTAATATTTTAAAGCTTCCGTAACTCCATTATAAATTAATTGAATTAACTTTAATTTTGATCCTATCTAAAAGGGAACATCTAATTGAAATTATTTCTGTCGAAATTCCATCAAATTCTATGGGTTCAGAACAACAACAGCAACAAAAAAAAGTGAAGATTTGAAGGATAAAAATAAAACGAGAAAGAAATAAAGCTTTTTAAATACTATAAGAATAAAAAAACCTCAAGCATTCACTAAAAATTAAAATATATTATGAATCTAATTAAAATTCCATTCTCCATATTTCTATTATTGAAGTAAACGTTTGAGTTTTTGATTTATCGTTAAATTTTTAATAAAAATATTAATTTCTTCTTTTAAGTACACTAATGAAAAAAAAATTTGTAAAGATTTTTTTATTTTTATTATTCAAGTACTGCTTTAGAATGCAGGATACTTTAAGATCGGGCATATTATAAAAGATTCCGAATACATATTTTAAATAATATTGATAGGTTATAAAAGGCATTATTCGGTAATTTTTATTTAAAAATATTCATTAAAATTTTACATAAACTGCTTTTCTCTCACGAAAAATAATGTTCGATTTCACCTTAATTCATAAATTGAATGGATAGGATTTTATCTTAATCCTATCCATCTGTCTTTATTAAGAGATCAATTTAAAACAAACATCAAAAAGTTTTAAACATTTTGATATGACTTTTTAAGATAACGTGTTATTATAAAATTTGACTATCCTAAATTTACAACAATGATACTTTTCACTCAACGATCATTCTCTCTCTCTGTGATCGCATAAATAAATTCCATCTGGATTTTATAAACAAAAGCATCAATGACGATTAGAAAAGTGTGAGTCATGATGATTCAGCCTCGCTTGGATAACGGAAGGTTATAGATTGAACATCGATCATAATAAAAATGTGCCGTATGCATAAAATACCGTAAGCGAAATCTAATGTGAAATATCTTCAAGCTAGTGCGGGTGTCTTGGAAGAGAGTTGCCCGCTCTGGTATCGTTCTTGTCAGCTGATCATGCCTCAAAATTAGAAGCATCATAAAACAGAGTTCGAACTGCTTCATAGTGAGTTAAGTGAGACTAAACTTTCACACACACACACATATATACACGTATATAGTACGTTCTTATGTAATCCAGTTCTTATTTTTATTCCTTTGGAGTCAGTTGAACATTTTTAAATAGATGTCATGTTAAACTTTCTTGATATGATTCGAATCAGATCATCCAAGTACCAAAGTAAAAAAACTGTAATTTCAGTGGAGAGAAAAAAAAAATTCTAAATTTAAATTTGAAAAGAATTTCTTTAGAACTTTCTTAAATTTAATTTAGAACACATTGTGTAAGATAAAAAAAATATTTAAAGTCAGCCATCGTCTTTTTTTTTTTTTTGTTTGTTCAATAAAGTCTGTTCAATAATAGATCATAATTGTTTCTTGCTCATATACTTGCTGAAACTACGCATGAAGGGGAAAAAAATCAGTAAATATATCAATTGTAATATTTCTTCTCTATTCGTATTTTAAGTGGTTGGCCAATTACCTGCGACAGAACTAGAGGCATCTGATAGTACGTTGGGCGACTGCCTGTGGGAAAGCCTTCAGCACCAAGGAACAGATAGGTCTGGTAACGACGGGCATTGTCTTCGCCTGGAAATTCTTCCCGCCTAAAGGTAAGGAAGCTCAATGGAATCCTGTGCTCCAACCTCATCAGCTGCAGCTCGTGGAAGCTGATGCCCAGCGCCTCTGTGCACACGGAATCATCGATGGATCCGATGTCGAGCCGGACTTTTCCTTTCCTGGAGATAGAGGAGAAATATATCTATACTCAAAAGAATTAGGAGTACACGCAGTTTCTGGAAATTTTCAAGCCGATCAGTTTTAGATAATGTTGTTATTGAATCTTTCTCCTCCTTTATTTTTTATTTAGTTACACAAGTTCTTAATCTTTGTTCATGTGCATTTAAATAATTTCAATCAATCTACCTAAAGGAATCTACCTAAAACGAAAAGCTCATCCATACTCTAGAAGCACAAATACTGTAAAGTAAGAATAAAAATCTGGAAAAGAAATGAGAGCACAGTTCAGTTAATGCTTTTCAAGACTTCTTAGACTTTCAGTTAATGCTATTCAAATATTTTTTTTGTTGTATCTTGTTTCATTAACAGATTGCAATCTATTAACGGCACAACGACAATAATTTATATTGTAGAAATACTTTAACATGTTAAAATTCTTAGGCTGATATTCTTTTTACAAATTGTATTATATAAAAATTATTAATTACATAATGCACTGCTAGGTGGAGTTGCTGTTACCCCATTTAACATAAATATATTTAGAAGGGTAAAAATATGCATATGGAAGAGATTTTTTTAAAATTTCAACAGATTAAAAATTAAGTGACAATTCTGATGTATTTTCGCGATTTTTAAAAAATATTATAAAATAGGCCCTTTGCACCATCTTAAAATTTCAAAAATTAACTTTTCTATAATTTACTAATTAAGTTATTATGTAATTTTTTTTCTCTAATTTCAATATACTTTTAAAAGTATCTTAAGTGTAGTTTACAACAATAATTTCCATTATTGTAAGAAAAAGAAATCGTTTTACGATGCTGCAGATAATCGATTCTAAATTTTTCTTCCATTGTTAAGAAGATATGTTCTTTTTTCCATATTGTGCAATTACTCTTTTAAAGTATCTTTTAACATGATTTTAACTTTTTTTTAATTTTCTGATAATTGTAGTTAAAGTTAGCCTTCAGAAGTAAGCAATGATAAAAAAATTGTTTACTTCTAAAAGTAAAAATTAAAATTTTTTTTAATAATGTTATTGCTGTTTCTTTTTTATATTATTAGAAGTATGAATACTATTCAAATTGTGTGATTTATGAGTCGTTACACATTGAATGCAACATTTGATTAAGACAAGATGAATGAATCAAGTCGAAAACATTATCATACCACAGCGTTTCGAACAAAAGTTGCGAATTCTTTTCCGCACTTTCTTTTTTTCTTGAAATGCAGGACGCTTACACATTGCACTTCTACAAAGAATTGTACTTGACAAGGAATTTAATACGCGGTAAAATTATTACTGATTTCTTGTATAAGTTTCTAGACTTCCATTTTGTTGGATATGGCTAGTATTCAGTGATAATAATAAGGCTGAATGATGCCTGGGATGAAGTATTTTTTCCCCCCAGATTTTATAAGTGCTGTTTAAATAGTTTACAAGGAAATTATATTTTGTCACCGTGTCAAAAACGCTAGAGATATTAGCTTCTTCTTTATACCATTCTGTCTCATTGCTTAGATCAACAAATGATGAACTGAGAAGCCTTATGCTTTTAAAGAAAAAGGATGAAAATAGGGTCTTTGGGCATTGAAAGTTTTTGTCTATCATCCGAAAAGTGACATTTAATCGAGATAATTATTTGTGTGGGAACTCGACATGTCTGCTTAGGAAGATGCTTACATATCGCTCTTCTTCATGATGATGAATACAACATACAGAAAATTCTTGTCAATTTTTTACATAAAATAAAAAATTTCGTGTTTCATTCTTCCACACAATTTCATTAATTTTTGTTCAAGAAAGAAAGAAACAAGTTACCACTACAAATTCTAATTCTGTAAGAAGAGGGCATTTTACGCAATAATCATATTGCCTCTGTTATTTGAATGATGCAAGTAGTATCGTAAACAATACCGCCCCAGGAAATGAATAAAACCAAAGCATTCGGATGTCTACATAATACAATTATAAGGCACAAAATACATTAACAGTGGGAATATTTGGAAGAGAGATTTCAAAGGTTAACCGCATTTGCATAGAGCATCAATGCTTTTGTATTTATTTTTAGTTAAGCATGCTCAGATTTGTAAATACAAAATAGTTTAAAAACACTTAGTTTATAAAGCATAAAAACAGAAACCAAGCTAATTTATCCGAGTTTCTTTTGCAAAATATAAAATATGCTATGACATTTTTCCAAAAAAATTCTTTAATTAAAAATTTCTGCTATGAAAATTGTGTCAAATTACATCCTCCGATTTATATTCTTTTTCTGTTCAGTTAAATTAATTAAAGGTTAATCAAACTTTATCCGAGTCAATTTAATATATAAAGGGTGTCCCTAAATAAATGCAAGATCTGAATTTGCCATCATTCGTGCAGTTAAGTGTTGGCAACCCAATTAAAAAATAAAAACATTCGACAGCTGATAATTTAGGGTTAATAAAAAGAGAGTTTTACACGATAAAACAGAGTGATTAAGGCAAGATTTGAATTAAATAAAAAACAGTTTTTTTTTAAAAAATTGTTATATTTTTATTGAATCGTAAAATACACAGGATGGCATTATGTATGAAATAACACACAAGGCAAATGGCCTCCACAACTTTGCTGACTCATACGCACTTTTTTGTCGAAATTTTCCTTCAACATTTTGCAAAAATGTGTCTGAATTTCGTTGATGCAGCTTTGAATTTCCTCCTTCAATGTACGCGTGCTTTTTGACATAGACCTTTGACTTCAAATAACCCCATAAAAAGTAATCCAGTTGTGGGGAATAAAAGTTACTCAGTCCTGGGGACCATTTCAAAAATTTTTGAAACTGTAGCCGCCAGACTTTCATTATTTTTGAAATATTGTTCATCAATGAAAACACATTGTTCTATCACATTGTGGTGAATAGCATATAAGCCAGTTAACAACTGTTCTACCCGAATGATCGTTTTGGCGGAATTGTTTAGTTACTGGACTCTTAACAAAAAGGTCCCAGGTTCTATCCTTGCGCATTCGCGTACCACTTCATTAGTGACCTCGGACAATGAACCTTCAACCTTCGTACAGCTGTTGTGGCGCCATCTACCAGCACCTAAAGTCGTGAGACTCACTTGACGCAGCAACCCAAAAAAGTCGCCAGACACACTTGGCGCATTAGCACCCACACACGCTTGGTGCTATTCAACTGGGTACCGGCCCATTAAGCCAACAACTAATATTACATCACCACTCAACATCCATATTGTTCGCCCCACCTCCGTCTCACTGGAGGGTGAGTACTGTGTTGAATAGCATATAAGCCAGTTAACAGCTCTTCTACCCGAACGATCGTTTTGGCGGAATTGTTTAGTTACTGGACTCTTAACCAAAATGTCCCAGGTTCTATCCTTGCGCATTCGCGCACCGCCTCAACATAACTCTCTATTTTTGCAAACCCTAAACTATCAGCTGTCAAATTGTCTTTTTTAATAGGTTTGCCAACACTTTACTGTACGAATGATGGCAAATTTAAACCTTCGTTAATTTTAGGACGATTTTTTTTTAGTTTCTTATTATATTCTCGGACAAATATGCAAAGTTATTAGTTTTAATTTTCTTTTGAAATTTGTTGTTTCACCTACCTCATGCCTTTTCTATCATAACTGAGCAACTTGTACTTTTTCAGGGGTTTCCAGTCAGTCACCACAGATCCCGGACAGGACCCATTCACTTTGTGTGATAGCCATTCGGCACTTTCCGTGGTGAAGGGCACAATGGTCACCTTCCGGATGGTGTAGTCCAGCTCCAGGCCGCCTGGGACAACCCACGAGGCCGTGGAAGAGGTCGCTTTCTCTGGCGGTGGCACAAAATTTCCCACGGCAGACACCGAGAAGGTGGCCGAAGTGCACCAAGGATCCCTGTAGTGGAAGCGAGTGAGAGTGAAATGTCCGTTGTGGTGGATGTGGTAGCGACGGAGGATGAACTGAGGCCCAGGGTGAATTTCACATCTGTGGGGGGAAGATGCCACCAGTTGATTAAATGGATTAATTGTAATGCTACAAAATTTCAAATCATTTGTATATTGGTGCTTGTATTTGTCCTCATATGAAGTTTAAAAAAATAATTTTAAGTGTTATATAGTTTTGAAATGCGAATTGTTATTAATTAAGGGTCATTAATTTTTTAGTAAAGTTTTTATTTAAATGGAAGTGATCATCCATTCACAATGAAAGTAAAAATAATCTTCAATAAAGGAAAACAGTAATTAAAAATATAAAATATAATTCAAAAAATATCTATTGATATGTAAAAAAAAATATCTATCTATGAAAAAATAAAAATATATTGTTACGAATCTATAATGTTGCTTCCTAGCATGGTTAGTTCTATCGTAGGAAAGACCGTTTTACGATCAGCTGTATTGGACGCTCATCAACCCCCGAGTTTAGCGATCATTTGGCGACAAGTAGATGATACTAGAATCTTCAAGAATTTTGGCGATAGAGCCAATAGGAGCTGTGCTATGCTTGACTATTCGAGGACCTTCTCTGTCCTCTATGGAAACTATAAAATGCCGATAGTCCAAGTCGAAAATAGTCGTCGAAAGGTTTAGAGTCGCATACCGTGTCAACGGCGAATTAGTTGGATCAGTTCAGTGAAGCGCAAGCGTTGAGTGGAGCTCAAGCGATTGGTGAATTGAACTGTGTGTCGAATCCTGGAGTTTATTATAGAAGCAGTATCGATTCCTGTATGGAGTAGCCAGTCGTGTAGCAGTTAATCGGTATGGAGTACCAGTCGTGTAGTAGTTAATCGGCAGTTGGATACAGCTACAGCGAGGTGACAGTGGAGAATTGCAGGTGTTTGGAGAGACTGTAGAAGATAGCTATAGAGATTCTCACCTCCTGCTGTGTTCTATCCAGCTGCTTCGTGTGCTGTGGTTGTTGCTAGCAACCGATTACAACTTGTAGATTGCTGTTTGTTCTGTGATGCTATGTATTGCTTGTGTGCGTCTCGGCTGTGTATTTATTGTCTGTGTATTCATGTTTTCGGATTAATAAAATCGTGGTTTGTTACTGCCTGCTGATTGTGTTACATTATACGCCCAAAGTGAGCGAAACCGTTTACTTAGTGGAGGAAGTTCCGTGACAATATCTATTAAAATTGGCTATTGATACGTAAAAGTATTTTTAAAAATATTGTCAATAGTAGAAAAAGCAGCATTAATAATAAATAGGCATATAAACAAAACTCAAAACAAATGCTTACTCTGAAGGTATAAAAGAAATCTATATTCCTTTTATTACTTCCGTTTTTGTGTCAAACGCACTGGGCTATTCTGAAGTTATTAAGATTTTTACTATAGTGTGAAAATGGACTTAATACTTTTAATAGAGTGCAATGCAGGTCAAAGTTTCTATGTCAAATCCGCGAATCAAAGATTCGTCTGCGTTCCAAACAATCATTAAGGCTGCAAGTTTAACTGATGCTGTAACGAATCTGTAATATTGTTACCGTGCTTAGTTAGTCGGATAACTGGGAAAATAGATTTACATATATTTTAAGTAATGCCAAGTGAATGACTTCTGGCCTTGACAACAAATAATTTGACCATTTTGATACTTGAAGCAAAATTAAAAATGAAGATTCTCGAAAATACAAGAATTATAGTGAATCTTTACGATTTTAAGAGCATGGACACGCAATGTTGTTAAAGCATTCTTTGTGTAAATAGCAAAAAAATTTTGAACAAAAAATTACAATTAAAAAAATCGATCGTTTTTCTGAATTATTTATTATCTCATAGCATTAATCTATTAAAAATAAAGGAGCTAATATAGGTGCTTATATTTATAAATGTCATAAAGCTTTGGGAAAGTACATTATTGTCAATTCTTGATTAGTTATAGTTGTGAATATTCTTTAGAATAATTTCAACAACAATATGATTGAAATTCAATCAATAAATCAACCTGATTATGAAAATTTTAAATCCATCATTTCGATGCTGGTTGATAAAATTTGTTACTTGCTGAAATTCGATAGTATCGTCAAAATAGAAATGGCTATTTTTCCAGCTCATTTGGTTATTCGAAAAGAAATGACGTCTAGAAGTTATATCTGTTATTATCATTCTCGATTATAACTTATGTTCCAGAGAAAAAAAAAACACAGATACCACCATTAATGATATGCAGAAAATTAGCTTCCAGTATTAAGCCTTTAGTGTGAGTCAATGACTTCACTTGAGTCAAAAAAATCAATAAACATTCTCAACGGTTAGTTAAGACGAGCATAAAAGAAAAAGGCGAAAAAAAAATAGAAGTACTTTACAAATGATAAGTTACAATCTGTACTAACCCGTGTCGTATGTTTCTATAATCCCTTAATAACACTTCAAAAATTCATTGACTCAAAGAACCAGATGGAAAAACACTTCCGATGTAATCCTTATCTATGGATCTGGGAGCAGTAAGTTCTGCACGGTTTAACATAAAACATCATACTAAGGTTCTCTCCTTTGACAGGCTGGCTTAAGACTTACAAGATTTAGCTGACGCTGCAATGGTGTAAGTCATCCCCCCTTTTCTCTCATTTTGGAAAGTAAAAATATCAAATTAAAAACAGTTTTAAAAATATATTATCATTTGCAATCTTCTACGCCGTCTGTTTAAAAAACACATACCCAGTTTATAAGGCATTTATATTCAAAAATTAATATTTTATACAAGCAATAAATATGCAGATATGTGATTCAGCAAATAAAAGTTAAGCCACTTTGGCTTCAAGCTCCCGATATAAACTGTATTTCATTTGCAAGGAGATATCAGGGTACATTGTAAGCAACCAGCCTGCTCATTAGTTTTTAATAAATACATTTGATAACTCAAGATTGTTAGAGTGAATGGGTTTAACTCACGCAATACTGTTACTTCGTTCTTATGAAAAACTAGCCGGAAAGGTTCCTCCAAAATTTTCGCCCGTACTCTCTAAAAAAAGATGTTACCCCCCCCCCTTCCCCGCAAATAAGTGTGGATCATGGGTAAGACAGAGAAAGCAGTGGCGTACAATAGCTAGGAAATAAGCTTTGACGTAAATTTTGCATTTGTATTGAATCTATCTTGACGAAGTGTTTGGCGATTAATCCTGGCATCCTAATAATATCTGAAAATCGAATTATTCTTTCGATGCACTTTTTCCCTAGCCGATTAAAACCAAAATATGACGCAAAACTACAATTATAGTTATAAAAACACATGCCAAATTTCATATATTTAAGCCATTGTGTTTTTGAGATATCGCGTTTATATGCTTCTGAAAGCACAGACGGACAGACGCTAAATTCCTTGTTGGATTTAATTCAACATTTGATCGGAATCTATACGATAGATCAAAATTTGTGCCTCGAATTTTATCCATTTAGCTTGATCGTGGTTATCGTGTATCTTCTGAATCATGTAGTTTTGTTGTAGTTATTTTATTAACACACATTCTGCTAGTCGGCGTCCTGGCATAGGGGTAGCGCGTCCTCCCCGTGTTTTGGGCGTCCTGGGTTCGAGCCCCGGTTTGGGCATGGATGTGGGTTCGAGTCACGGTTTGGGCATGGTTGTTCTTCCATCGTTCTATCTGTAAGATGTGTGAATGTGCCCTCCTGTAAAAAGGGGTTGTGCGAATGAGTGATGCGTGAGTAGCAAAATCGTACTCTTGGCCCTAGTTGGCGCCTACTAAAAAAACGAGACGCGCCCCCATCTCTGTCTTCGTAACAGCGAGCTTGTCCATGGCAAGTGCCATAAGAAACAACAGCATGAGGATAACCGGACAGGCAAACTTCTTGTGAATAGATTTTGCTAAAAATTTGATAGGAATTTATAAATTGGATGTAAGGATCATATACCAAATTTTATCTGTACTGTTCAAAGCGTTTTTGAGTTTTCTTTGTCACATACAAACAGATGGACAGATAGGCATTTTTAAGAATGTGCTTTTCGAACTCAGGAAGGTCTAAAACGAGGCTATTAGTTCGGATTTTTCGACGATTACAACACTATCAGTATTGTAATATTTTGACGAGTGAGGTTTCCCTCTTTAATACAATTCGGAAGTATATTTTATTCTTTAACGATACTTTTTACAATTCGAGATGCTCTTGATGAATAATGACTTAAGTACAGTACTGATGGTACCAGGTAATCTTAAAACTCTGAAGGACATGATGTCAAAAATTGTCAGTTTTTTACCAACTATTTGAGAGTTTGTAGATAAGGAAAAAGGGCAATAATTGACCACTTTGTGATCAATTACCTCGAAGAGAATGCCAGTTTGACAAATCGGTCAATGCAAGGATGGACAATGCTAAAGATAGCAATCGGCCACAACAAATCCTGTCGATACTGCTACGTTCAATGGTGGCTGGATGGTCGGCTGTACGCAAGAAGAAAAAGATGTTTTTGATGATCTGATTAATGATTTTTAAAAATGTAATGAAAAAACTTGATCAGAGATCTCAAATGATACTAAAATGTTTTAAATTAGAGTGCGACTCATGCATTCTGATTTTGCATTTTTTTAATATATCAAAATTTTTATTCAACTGATTTCAAATTTCCTATTTAAATATTTTAAGGGTTTTGAACTCAAACAGATATTTTCTGACTATATCACCTTAAAATGAAAAAAAAAATTGCAGCAACTTAAAATTAAAATACTCATCATAAATTTTGTTGTAACATTTTTTTCACCAAATGTAACAAATTAAAAAAAATTATTTTTAGATATCATTTCTGCAACAGTAGCTTCATTAGTTCAGACCGATTTTCTTGCTTCCTCAAATCTTTAAATCGTTTGTTTTGCTTCTGTTGAAAAAGAGTATTGTATCTCAGATAATTTTTTATATCAAGAATTTTACTTTAATCTTAAACAATGAAAATGGAAGAAGTGATTTTAAAATTTGTAGGAATTCCAAAACCTATATCTCTCTCGTTGATATTAATCATAAGATAAATTTTATTTCAGCATTTGATTTTTTCATGTCAGCAAGCAACAGGTGCTTTTTTTGCCATAACTCCACGAGAAATCATCTGAGAGACATGAAATTCAGAAATGAGGGACAGCATTTTGTACTTAAACGATGGCGAAAGCATAGTTGCACAAAAATGAATACAATGCATATAGTAAAGAATTAAACAAAAGAAAAGACTTTATTGAACTCATTATATCGCTACACATGATTGTCTGTCCAAGAAAAAGAACTACTAGCAGATGTTCCTTAGTATGGGATACGCCCTCTTCTTGCTGCAATGGTTCCTTCGCACTGTCTCATCATACACTGCACCAGATTGTCCAACAGTTCTTGAAGTAACAGTGCTCATTCCTCAATCAGCATCTGTTTCTGTTATTGGGTGTTCCCCGGAGGATGTAATCGTGCAGCAATGCGTCTCTCCAAAACATCCAACGCATTTTCTATGGGATTTAAATCAGGAGAGAATGCTGCCAGTCCATTCCAGTGATATCTTTACTTTCCAATAGCTGCTGAACATCAGCAGCAAGGTGTGGCCGTGCATTGTTATCCATAAAAACGAAGTCTGATCCTATAGCACCTCGAAACAGAAGCACATAGTGAAGGATCACCTCCTTACAATAGCGATCTCTAGTTACAGAACCTCTGTCGAAAACGTGTAACTCAGTCCGCCCGTTCAGCATAATGCCTCCTCGACGACACCTCCAGGACCACCTTAGCTGTCTCTTTCCATGATGTTACTGTGATGGAACCGTGCCCTGACCTTTTTCTAAATCAACTGGCGACGAGAATCACTTCTAGCACTGAAACGACTCTCATCCGTAAAGAATACGATTACATTGACGAGATGTCCAAATTTTGTGCTCATTACACCATTCTAAACGGTGACACCGATGGCCAACTTTCAAAGAGATGCAACGTTTAGAACGGTGGGCGAATAGGCCACCTTTATGAAGGCGTCTGGCCACAGTAAATCGCGACACTTGTCGCCTTGTTGCTGTACACAATTGCTGAGGAATGGCACTTGCTGACTGGTATCGTCTCTTTTCACCTGCAGGACGATATATCGGCCATCCACTGCAGTTTTTTTTCCTAGGGCGGCCACCACTAACCTTTCTAACAACTATACCTATGGTTTGGAAGGTTTTCCAAGAACGCGAAATGACACCTTTGTTGATTCTGAACTCTTCAGCTACTCTGTTCAAACTGCGTCCCTCTTCCAGATTTCTGATCATTCTTCCACGTGTGAAGTCATCCAGGTGATTTCTTCTAACCATATGCATTGTTTAAAAAAAGATTTTAAACAATTTCTCTGAATTAAATTTAAGAAAATAACAACCAATGCCACAATCATTGAAAATATAAAATTTAAGAATAAAATATTAATTAAAATGTTTGTTTTTATAAAAGATTAGCTGAATTTAAAAATATTAAAAAAATTACTTTGAAATTAAATGAAGACAATAAATTAATAAACTGCCCCTAAAAAAATAAAACTAAGAATTCGGCACTTTATTTAAATAAGTGAACATGTTATGAGATTATGCAACTATAGAGGAGTTTATTGATTAATTATTCAATGTAATTTATCATTTAATTGGGCAGTAATTAAATATTATCGGCTCCAAGAATTTCTCAAACTGAATCAGTTTATAAAATAGATCTTGATTCCAATGAAAAATTCGTCTTCAAAGTCAATGCTAATGTTATGAAGGTGTTATAATGTTATGTCCTTTTTTTATTGTTCTAATTCGAATTCTTTACGAAATTCAGCCACAGAGAATGAGGGCTCTCTTCTTCTCTGTGATTCCAGCCCTAAAAAATATCCAGTTAATACTCAATCCACGCCTCCATCTCATACAAGTTTTTTTCTTTTCCTTTCTTTTTTTTGCATATAATTTCTATAGTAGTAACTTTTATTAATGAAGAAATTTCTTTTCTTTTCATTCATTCACTTTAGGCTATAGCAATTTTAAGCTATCTATTAGGGTTTTAGAAAATCAACGGGTTTTTCTGCAGATGTTGATTGAACAGAATATTTGGCGAATATAAACATGACCTTCCGAATTAATTTATATCAAATCCGATTTTGCGCTGAGTCTAGTTAATTCTGAGTCTAGTTTACTCGCCAAATTTGCTTATATAATGGATATATTTGTCTTTGATTATTAATCAAAACGGTGTTTTCAAACGTTCATGGCACACTTATCTACACCAGAAATGATGTTTGCATAGGGAACTTCATTAACATTTGAATTTAAGAAATGATCGAGATAATAGTTCTGTTTGTTTTAGTATAACTTTACTGTTCTTTAATCCCAAGACTACCACTTTTCGAGGAATATTCTACCTAGCTAAGGGATGAGATACAAAAGGATGAACGCATTTGCAGAATTCTTCGACCTGGATTTCCGTTCTATTAGATAATTTTTCATCCAGTTTTATGTGAGTGTCAAATCCTTTCTGCATGTACTATTTTATTTTAAATAAAAATTAGGGATTGATTCAAGCTAGCTAGTTCAAGTATCTAAAAAGCTTTCAGAAGTGGAAAGAAAAATATTTTATGTAATAACATTAAATGTGGCCAATATTATCTACTGTTGTTAATATTAAAATGTTATAAAAATTCAATAACAAAAAAAGTGTTTAACATAAAAAAAAATTATTATTATCAAATTTAAGAACAGAAATTTTCCATTTAATTATCAAAATTTATGATTAAATGGAAGATTTAGGACCACTGTAGTAAATAAAAATTGCTATAAAAGATTTTATTGTGAATTTGTACTTTTTCCGAGAATGTTACATTTTATTCGCTGTTTTTGTGCCTCCCATGTCCGCGATAATCTGAGTTCACCCTATTATTAAATGTAAATATTTCTTCCCTTTATATTTTTTTCACCCCTATTTCGACTAAGTAAACGTATTCTGACACATGCAAAAAAGCGCTGAGGATTTTTGAAATATGTGAAGGAACAGTATAGGGAAATATCAAAAATGGCAGAAGAGTTAAAAAATTTTTTTATTTATTAAATTCAACTAGTTTTTTCCACATTTTTGTGCCCCTTGGTAATGGTGCCCAGAGTATTTGATCAACCTGCAATGCCCTTCTTATGCCACCGGGCCCTTACAAGCTGAGCTCTTCCCAGCTGCTATAGCAACTGGCCTTTAATCTGTCATTTTTATTGAATTTTGTGAGTTGATGTTGAAATTTCATTTTATTTTTAAAGTATTTGAAAAATATGATTATCTGAGAAAATCTTGAAAATTCTTTCATACTAAAAACTGTTTTATTCAAATTTTTCAGAGATTATTCATAGAAATATTCGCTATTGATTTCACTATTTGATGCATACGTGTACACTTAATAAACACTCGATTGATTTTTAGATAATATTGAATCCATATTGTCTATTAAAATAGGAAATTCTCCAAATTTTTAGGTTGACATGTCTGCTTATTAAAGTTCATTGAATTGAATTTCGTTATATACTACACTTAAATTTGATTCAATATTCGCTACTAAGAGAAACGTAAAAGCAATTTAAAAAATTATGATATAATAAATAAAAGTAGTTCTTTAATAAGATATTTATATACAATTTAATAAGATATTCATGAATAAAGGAATGCAAGAAATGAAAAATTACATATCTAAGATATAGAAGAAAAATATTTAAAAATTCATATCAGTAACCACAGATTTTTTTAGGTTCTAAAGCATTCTATAAGGATAATAAACAAAATTATCTCATTTCACAAAAAATGAAAACTTTACGAAGAAAAATATACTGGGACAAATATAAATTATCTGTGAAGGATCAAGATCGAATTTTCATATGGAAACATGAAAAGCTACAGAATTCTTTTTATTTTCAGACTGAGATATTCCAATATGTTCTGTTTTATTATTTCAAAACTTCGTTATTTTTCATTTTTATTGGGATGGGTTATTCACTTTATGCATAATTTTGTCCATGCCTATAATCATCTAAAATTAAATGGTGTATACAAATGTGTCCCATTCACGTGCAGTGAATGAAATTTTAACGACTATAATAAATTCGATTTTAATGATGAGTCGAATGTAATTAGAATAATTCATTTGCTTTACAAAAAGCCATTCAGTTCTTAAATTACTTCTTAAGTAAAATGGTACGTTGTGATTAATAAATCATTTTATAACATCACTTAATTATGTTTTGCGGAGCGAAAATGTCAAGTAATGAAGTCATTTTGCTGGGCGACATCGAATGACTATTTGGCAGCACTATTTAATTATATCTACTCTAAAACTGGCTGGCCGTTTAAAAACGATAAATCACCTATTCTAAGAACAAACACAATTCTAATAGCTTGAAAATGCAGAAAATTATATCGTAGCGAAAAACGATTATTTGCACTACATTTAGAAAAATTATACATTTTACAACATTTTGTAAGTTTTTATATCATTAATTTCTGCAAACGATTTTATCGATATCAAAATACAAATGAGTTTTTTCTTTGCGATATTAAGGAGAAAATCAAAACTTTCTGTACTATTTTATTATTACTTATCATGCTGAAATGTTTTTGAAATTTTAGAAATGAATAATTACAATAAAGCAAATCTGACATGGATAATTATTTTTTGAATAAATAATAAAAAAAAAACTCATAACTTTCTAGCGAATAACTGGAATTGGTTTAAATATAAAAATTGGAAGCGATTCACGCCGTTTACTGAAAAAAATAAAATAAAAATTTAAATTACAAAAATATTAAATAAAAGTTTTTAAAAGCAGCTTTGTGGCAATAATTGCTTTTAAAATATCTGAGGTAAAAATAAATGTCGTAAAAGTGCAAGAGGTTGATAACCATATTCGTAAGTAAATTGAAACTGTAATCATATTCAGTACACATTAATTTTTAAAGAACATTTAAGATTTTTTTTTCTTTCTTTTGATTTCTATAGTGGTTCAGTTTCTTCATAATATGAATTTCAAAGCTTTGCTCTTTCACAATTTCGGCTTTGTTCTGTAAAATTTCTGTTAATTTTTTTAAAGTTTTAGTATACTAAAAAACGTCTCATTATAGGAAACGAATTTTATTTTCATTATTTTGTATATGCATTTGTTTAAATGCTTCTTATAATCCCTAATTCTGATTATTTTAAAGTCACGTAATCGATTTTTCTGAAATTCACTTTCAGATGAAAAATCTCAAATAGGATCTAATCTGAATGAAATTAAGTATGAATTAATTATTAATTGTTGAAAATATCAGAATAATGTATTGTCTTTAAGAATGCACTACTACAAAAAATTTAAAAACTCAAACTCAGTACTAATTGATTTCGGTTCTTTTAATGTCCTATCTGGCTCACAGATTTTAAAATAGTATTATAATAAAGTAATATTATAATAAAAGCAGCCTATTTTAAACAGAAAATAAGAAGCTTTTAGAAATGCATTCACAATTTCATTCATCGAATTAATATTTAAAAAATTTAAATTATATATTTTGAGTCTTTATTGAGTATTCCAATAATTTATATTGCTCCACTCCCACTTTTTTATTAGTTTCTAAATAAAATTAATACATCTATGCTCTAGAGCATCATAAACTGAGTGAAACATTGAATATAAAATTCAGTTTGCATTAACGTAAAGTTTACAAAGGCGTGGGCATCAAGTTAAATAAAAGTGCGTGAAAAAAGGCACTGTTTTCTGGGTAAGTCTATAAAAAAAAAGAAGACTATGAGTGTTCTATTTACAATTTAATGATTTGCATGTTTCTGCTCATCTTAGAGTACTGAAAATTGTTCGTGAAATTAAAAAAAAAATCGATTTAAATATATATTCTAATTACAAACAAATAACATTTATCCTTGCATTAATTCAATTCAAATTTGTCGATTACTTTTAAATATAATAAGATTACGTCCGAATTATTACTGAGCAAAATGAATGCATTTCGTAGATTTCACCCTTGTAGTAAGTTTGAGCTATTTCTCCGATAAGATAGTTGAATTAATCTTCGGCATTGACAATTAGCTGGAAGATTCATTAACCACAGAATGTGCATGGTATAAATGTATAAATAAGATAAGGATGTTGCAAGATTGATTAAAAAAGGTAGAAAATTTCAAACTTACTCTCCAAGTAGAAAATACACAATATGACTGCATTCACACACATACAAAAACATTGCACAACACATATACAATGCATTACACAACACCTATACAATACTTACATGTAGTAAGTATCATAATGGTTATATCTTCTTGTCAACACTTTCTCACTCCTTGATAAATACAACTACAAATCATTGTTCCTCCTCACCAGGTTATTCAAACTCAAGGAACAGCAAGCATACTAGACTCTCGAAATAAAACTTTTTATTGCACCCTGTGAAACAAGAATGCTTTTCTCGCCTTAAAAAGACATCATTTGATTTTTCTTGCAAGAAATATAAATATCGGACGATATGCGTTAGATTTCATAATAGATTTCATTTCCATGTCTATCTATTTGTTTAATTAAAAAAACGTTTAAATAACTTGCATTAAAAATATTTGTTCGTAAATACAGCGTTTTAAAAATGCTCGTTTTTAAAACTTGAGAACTTAGTTTGCTTTAAATTCAAATTTGACTTAAATATTTTTATTCTTCTCCTTTTTAGAATGATAATATTTATAGACGATGTCTCCTATCCCCTTAAATATTTCTTTTTATGTTCTTTCAGAATTCTGTCTAATGCGTTCTGATAAAGAGTTTGTTCGGATTCTTGTTCGTGTTGTTTTTTGGAGTTCAAGACGATATGTCAGTTATATATAGAAATAAATTATTGTGCATGCGTAAAACGTATTTATTTTTCCTGCTTTCGTTTGAATTTGAGCGATGAACTTATGTTTTCCTTTAAGGATCGATAAATGGCAACTCCTAAAATTCTCACTATTCAAAATTCTACATTCGACTCAATTTAATAATACTTATTTGATACTTCGCAGAGAAGACGCAATTATTGATAAAATATTTGACATTCAAAACTTCCTCGAGGTGGTTGAATTGTATATTCTGACAAACATTATTCAAAAATTGTTCAAAACACTTTACAAAGCAGATCGTTTGAATTATGGCACTCAAATATGACATTTAGATATTTCCCAAGAAGTGAGTGCTTAAAAGACGTAGATTTCTAAAATTGCAATTTCATTTTAATTAATTAAAAATTAATTGAAATGTAAATGTTTTTCCTCTGCATATTTGGAGCATTTTATTGAGCAAAGAGCGTATCTGCATGACTTTAAAATTTACATTTCAGTGATGACAATTTTGTACTCAATATTTTATTGTATATTAATACATGTTCCGTACTTGAATAAATTTTTCAAAATATATTTAAGCATATTTTACAACTATATTTTTCATGGTTTTAATATTTGCGTTTATACTCCTGCATATTTCAATGTTATTTAATACAATTTTTTATGCTCACGTTATTGTTAAAATATAATTAAGAGTAAAATTTAAAAAAAAATATTATAAAGCAGACGGATTTAGATTAAAACATTATCATGAACTTACTAATTAGAAATTCGATTCTTCTTTAAGAGGGCAATGCATTGGCACTTTTACGAATAATTCATTTCAGTTTATGAAATTTTTTATGCATATATATTAAAACATAAATATGTGAAATATCTTTACAAAAACTTTTTAGGATGAAATATATTATTTAAAAAATTAAAATTTATATAATGTTTAAAAATTTCAAAATATTTTAGGCGATTTAATTTTTGATTTTTTTATAATGTTTTTTCTCTATTTATCTATATAAATTTATTTAAAAAAAACTGAGTTTGATTTTGAAATTACAACTAAATGCTAATTTATTAGAACTACTTTTACACACTTGCACTTAATTTTCATAATAATTTTACGTTTCCCTAAACTAAAATTGAATTTTAACTTCTAAAATATGAATATGCATATTAGTGGTGAAATAATAAAAAGAAAATTTCATATTTTCATTTATTTTGCTTTTTTGAAAATTCACTGTCTGCTTAAATATTATTATGTAGACTTTCATGTTCGATTTGTAATATTATTTAATATAAAAAAATAATCTGGAAGTTTTATTACATCTAACTAACTCTTTAACAAATTAGTTATTTTGATTCTAGGCATAGAGGTATGGAATGATATTGTGTCGACAGCAATAATGTTGTTACATCTACTTAACTGCTTAACAAATTAGTTATTTTGATTCTAGGCATAGAGGTATGGAATGATGATGTGTTGATACCAATGACGTTGTTACATCTACCTAACTACTTAACAAATTAGTCATTTTGATTCTAGGCATAGAGGTATAGAATGATGTTGTTACATCTACTTAACTGTTTAACAAATTAGTTATTTTGATTCTAGGCATAGAGATATGGGATGATGTTGTATCGACACCAATGATGTTGTTACATCTACCTAACTATTTAATAAATTAGTTTTCTTGATTCTAGGCATAGAGGTATGGAGTGATGTTGTATTGACATCAATGATCTTCTACACACATTAGTATTATTAAAGTTCATGGAATTAATTACATTTAATGATAATATAAAAATTAATCTCATCCCTTCTTTCTCACAATAAGTTCCTCAATAAAAATATCCCGGCTCCATCACCTGCCGCTCAGTCTAATCCATTACTCGTGTATCGATTCCCAGGGTGGGGTGGAGGTGCCGTTTGGCTAACGAAGATTTGGGTGTTAATTAATTCCGAGGATCTGTTTTCTCAGGGCACGCACGATGTAATCCTTCCCTGTTTGATCCCCACTCGTCCGATCCCGAGCCTGAGTCTATATGGCCTCTTCTCAGTCCGTGTACCACTTCCCTGAGCAAACAGATGGTCGAGTGGGGTGAAGGGATTCGCACTCATTTCCTAGTACGAAACGCGGCAAGAGGGAGCAAGAGTTCTTTTTTTTTCTTTTTTTTTTCTTCTGTTCACACTTCATATACTATTACTTTTCACCAGACTTTCCTTATGGAGGAGATCTATATCTCACATTCTTTTTGTTTGCAGAAGTGCTGGTTTAGTTGCCACAGAAATTCTATACATTTTTTGTGACCATCTTTTTGGGTGATTCGTCGTCACTTATTTTACAAACAATCTGTCGATAATAGTAAAAGAAAAAGATCCGTGGATAAGTAAAAGATACGTAGATAATTTTATGAATTATTTGTGGAAGAAAAATCAGAAGTTCTTTTTTTTTTGTGAGTAGTTAACGTGCATACGAATTCATCATGATCTCAATGAATTTGATTATTATTATTAACTGGCCTTCCCTGGGATCAAATTGTCTTCATGGGATATTGAATCTCTTGACTATTAAACTATCAATATGGAATACATTCCTTGTTATTTGATGAGACCGAAATATATGAATTTAATGGAATCATTACTGCGCATTTAAATTAAAAAGTGTAAATACTTCGAAATTAAAGCGGAAACAAAAATCTTGCTCCAGAGTTAATGAGCGAAAGAAGAATTTTTTAAAGCTTTCTATTCATTTGAGTGGGGAAAATGCACGTTCCTGAATGGTTTGACAGACTAATGAATTTAGTTTGAATGTCAGTATAACAATTGAAATATTGTTACAGGTTGTGTATCGAATTAAATTAAGGAGAAATATTAAAATTAGAGAAAAAAATTGACCGGTAATGAAATTGGAATTATTAAAATCCTAATGTTCTTGGTTTTAAGATACTGTGAAAAATCTTATTGTGAGATATTGTTTTCGGAAGATATAGCTGGAAATAACAAAAAATTTGCTTATTCTTTTAATGAAATATTCGAAATATCATTTGAAATTTGACACCCACACCCAGGCTATCCCCTAACCTATACACAGACAGACAGACAGAGAGATAGAGAGAGAGAAAGACATAAGCAAATAGACACTAAACTGAGGCAAAAACTGACCTATTAAGGTTTGCGGTTTTGACTTTCTTATATGCTGCCATAAAACGTCGCGTTTTGTGATTACCTTCGTCATTAGTGAAGAGAAACATGCATTTTGAACTTCCTTTCATTTACCGATTATGTGCAAACTTTGGTTTTTCTTCATGTTGGGCGTGAAAAGTACATACTAAACTTTAATTATTTCGGTCATTGTTTTTTTTTCAGTTTTTAAGTTCACATGATTTCAAACAAACAGTCAACCCATCGATGAATCGATTTAAAATTGTATAAAAATCTACATAAAACTATATGTAAAATTTTATGCATTTAACCACATTGTGTATTTGAATTATGATATTCATATATGCACGGACATAATTCCAATAGCATAGCTGAAAAATGTTTTTAAAAGTACATCTTTATTAATGCACTAAACAGCAAAATTTTTAAAAGTATTTTCTACTTTTTAATCGTGAGATCTATCGCTTCTGAAACTAGCTATTTAAGACCTAATGGTATGGGCTCAATGTTAAGTAAATAATTGACTGATTGTTAATTGATTCTGAAAATATTATATTATCGCCGAGAAGGCACAAATATACAAAATTTCAAACCTTTAACAAATCAGGATACGATTGATCATTACAATATTTCACCTTCGCAAGCACATAGTAAGAGATGCAAATAAAAATGTTTAAAAACAATTTCTTTGGATTATTAGAATTTGTGTAGATTTATCAAAATCTCGAGATCGATTTCTTTTTTTTTATTTGATAATGAAATAAATGACAAATAAAAAAAACTATTAATTTTATGCTCTCTTAAAAAAACAATTCTTAATTGCACAAAAGATTCAAGCCATGATACTGAATTAAAAAATTCTTTGGGAAATGAAGTATAAAGATAAATGGACAGAACTACTTAGAAATCAAGATGCTTGTTTAGGTAAAATCATATAACGTTTTGAAACATACCACTTTTTTTCGATTAGGTACTTATAGAAACAAAGAATATAAGAATTTTTGCACAAAAACTTTTCAGAATCAGTAATCAACTTATGAGGTAGAGGTAAAGATGTCTACAATACTCAGATTTTAGTAAAAAGTCCTTTTTTCAGACTTTAAGAGGGGTAACTTTAAATATGAAGAATTTAATTGCGAAAATAGCTCCTTTGTAAATCTGTGCGAAGGAATTAACTTTCACATTCGAAATCATAAACAAGTATGCCCTTATCTCCAAAAACGTGTTCGAATATAAACAGAAAAGACTTTGTTGATGCCAGAACAAATATCTGTCAAGGATTTGCAATGTTCTTTGATGGCCAATTGCTTAGTCACTCGAAGAGAAGAGTAAATTCGTATTTTAAAAAAATGATTAACTCTAAAAATGACTATTTCTAATGACTTGGAAAATTGTTTTTAATGCCTTCAAAAGAAATTTTATGCATAAAGTAGAGAACGTGGATTTCCAATTCTGAAGACTAAATGCAAAAATAAAATGGTTTATCAAAATATATCCAGCAATGGTCTTCACTTTCAAATCGCTGCCATTCAACAAAAACATTTAGAATGGCAGCGGATATTTTCGTAATAAGTGGTGGGCACTGAAGTTTTTCAAACATCTCTCTTTACCAGGACTCACAATCTCTATTTAGCGAATTTGACAGGTGACAGTGTCGTCCCATCGCTGATTGACGTGTTTATTATAGGGACACGTGACATCACGGGGAAGGTATTCATGAGGGTAGAACGTGCCACTGTGGCCTACCCAGGAATGTGCCCTGATTTTTATTTTCTTTCATGTGGCCACACACATCGTCAAGATTTCTTAGTATAGTTAAAAAAAAAAAAAAAAGAAGAAACGTTCTTTGAAATGCAGGGATATCTTCTTAGTGAATAAGACTTTTTTCTATCGATAGTAAATTGCTGTTTCAGACTTTTTTTTTTAATTCGAAGAAATTAGCTTAGAACAAGATAGTGGAAAGTACGAGCAATTTTACAGGTCACATATATTATTTGTGCTGTAATTATCCTTTCAATTTCTCACATGCCTGATACGAGAGGAGAAAGTATTGTAATCATCAAAAAATTCGATGAATTCGACGAATTTTTATATTGAGGAGCCGACTGAGTCCGAAAACTACGTTTTGGATTTATGCCAGTTGGTCACTATGTCTGTGAACACGATAACACAAAAATGCTTTGAGCTGGGTAGATGAAATTTGGTATATGGCCTTTGGTATAAGTTGTAGAATTACATCAAATTTTTAAAGTTACACGTTTAGAGAAAGTCTGCTTATCTGGCAGCTCTAATGCAATGAAGGCGCAGTATATGGCTCTTGCGCCAATAAACACCAAAATCCAATCCATGCAATGAAATCAATAAACGCAAAACGTAAAGAACTTGATAAAAAAAACATCATACACAGTTTTAGCATTTAATGTATAGATCTGCATTAAATTCTGAACCAAATCCATCAAAGGAATAGAAGCTGTCAGTCGTTACATTTGCCTGCTTTTAAATGCTTTAACGGTTTTGGTTTGGTTTGGTTTAGTTATATTAACGTCCCGTTTGAAGCAACACTTGGGCTATTTTGGGATGGACCTTGTAATTTTGAACAGCGATCAGATGACGAGGACGACACCCCTCCCCTCTCCACACCACACCAGCGGGAGGACGTTTGGTCAGGACGGATTTAACGTGCAACAGACCCCCTTACACGACGATTCTTTGGTGGAATCGGGTCTCGAACCCGAAACCCTCCTGTTCCGAAGCCGAGACCTTACCACCAGACCACCGCGGTCCAAATGCTCTAACGGACAATTGCATTAACTTGGATAATAGTATGTGATATTGTTACTAGAATTGTGGATCTGCGTCGAATTTTGGTTCCAATCATTCGGCAATTACATTAACTTAGATAAAAGAATTATGGTATATGATATTGTTACTAAGTTTGTGTTCAATTTTGGTTTCAAAAAGAATTCCAAAATGTATATAATGACTGTGTTGAATTTTTTCTTTATTGCAAATCCGAATAGTGACACCGAAATAATGGCAATGTTGGTGGTGGTGTATCCCAGTCATTAACTACAAATATTTAAATTTCTAAAGCATTACATAAGGAATGATTCAGGTGTTGTTGCATTGTGATGCACAGCACTTTACAAGCCTGCTGACAGTTATCTGTCAGCTATTTAAGCCGAGTGAGCACCTCTTGTTCTTTCAGTAGCGCCAATTAGGGCCAAGAGTACGACTTAGCTATTTCATGCGTCACATTTGCTTGAACAACCCCTTTTTACACGGGGGCACATTCACACACAGATAGAACACAGCAGAAGAACAACCATGCCCGAACCAAACTAGAGCCCGGGACACCCAGTTCACGGAGAATACGCGCAACCCCTATGCCATGACGCCGGCGATCCAGATGCACAGAAGCAATCGCAATAGAAAACATTTCTGATCCAAGTAAGTATAACAGGAACTGAATTATGCTTGCCAGATTTATTCATGGCATTATTCATGTGTAATCTTTTAAAATAATCGCCAAATACAACAATTTTTTTTTATCAATTCCGAAAATTAAAAGTGAAAAAAAATTAAAAATAGTTATATACTGACTTCCAAAACTATATATGAAAATATTATAAATTGTAAATACGTTTACATCGTTAAAACTTTGTGTATACACTTTGTTGAATGTTAGATTTCAATAACCAAACAAAACCCTAAACCGTGATTATTGAAATTGCAGTTATGTGTCAAATTTTAGTAAAATGTGGTTAGAAAAAAAGTTAGAAACTAAAATCCTTATTTGGTGTTTTTTATTTTATTATGAAGCATAAAGCTCTTATGTTCTGGTCTCTAAAAATACAAATTTAAGCACAAGGTCTTGCCCAAGAATCTCAATTTTTTGCAGGGAAGAGGGAATGGTACCATCATTAGAATACCTTTAGGTATCATCATTCCGAATGGTTCATTTTTGTGAACATCATATTGCTAAATACTCATACAGAGGATATTTACATATTTTTAGAAAATTCTGATAAAGATTTTTTAAAAAAGCAAATATCTTGTATCAAAGTTTTTGACAACAGTTTATTATTTGAAATGAGAAATATCGTCTGAAACTTTTAAATTTATTCCTTGTTTCAAAAAGTGGCTAGTAAACAATCTACGAATTGAAGGATATGCTTTTGCATTTTCCGAAGAGAAATATTCCTATTCTAGAATTCAAAAATGCTATGAAACGCATGGTATTAAAATTTCTAAGTGCAAAATAAGCAATGCTATTAATAGGAAGAGAAAAAACACACACATCAGTTATTGTTCCTATATGGAAAGAAGATTTCAAACGGATATCCGAAAAAGGTGCGTATTGTTTCAAATATTTGTAAGGTGGAAGAGGTGGGAACAAAGAGATTCCACCAGCACAGAAATCAATTACAGTCTTTCATTGCATTTATTGCAATAAACAAAATAAAAAAAATCTATATTTATAACTTAAAAAGACTAAAAAATATAATATCCACCAGCTTTTTCCGCGGCATGACTTACCATAGAGCTATTTTTAGAACCCTGCTTGAACTAGAGATAAATGAAATCGTGATTCTTAATGAAACATGGGTTTACCAAAATGAATACAACAAAAACAAGTTTATATATTTACAATAAAAAAAGAAGAGAAAAATTATGTAAAACCTTAGCCACATCTATGCAAAAATAATTTCAAAATGGGACTTTTGATTATCGCAGAATTTTTTTAAACTGGGACATTATAAATAAAAAAAGAGTGGAAAATAACTTTTAAAATCAAATCAAAATATTTTCAAGAGAAAGTTTTTACATATTACATTTACAGAAGAAATTCCATTTCTTTATCCCAATGTCTTCCAAAGACTGAAACTTTATCGCCACAAAGTTACAATTTATATTTCGTGAAGTATAGTTGTTTCCTTAAAAATGGAATGTTTGATACAAGTGCTGCATATATAATTTTTCAACAAACTCTTACGAAATTCTTTGATATTTCAACTGTTTACAACTGTGCCTTTGGTTTGTTAAAAAAAAATGTATTTAAGCGCAAACTCACCGCGAATGATGGATTCTGGAAAGTAAGAGTAGACGATTAGAAATCAACTCTTCAGAAATTTTTTGAAAAGTCTTTCAAACAGGGAGTTCACGATGCAGTCCAGAAAGTACAGAAAGATGGTTGTCGGACTGAGCATTTGAAAATTAGTCTTTGCATTTAGACATTAATTAAATGAAACCATCTTAAAAATGTACCAACATTTTCTGAATGTATTTCTTTGATTGAATAAACACACACACACACACACTCCATTAAGTAAATTATTTGAGGACCAGCGATACAAGAGCAGAAAAGAGTAAAAAGAAAAAAAAATATTTGTCCTGAGTTATTTATACTATGAAATTTTGATGGGGATTTCTTTACACGTGTCGATTTAGGTAAAGGAATTAAATTTATAGGGATCTTTAAAAAGAATTCGTTTAGGTTGGCAATTTTTATCCCTTCACACGGAGTGCGTGAAAGTGCGGATTTCAGGATTTTTTCAGCACTTCTGTTGAATTAATTAGATAAAAAAAAGGTGGAATAGGATCAGGAAATAAGAGAATATTTTAAAATGAAGTTAATATGGGCTAAATTAAGCCAAATATTAGGAAATTTATCAAGTTTAAATTAGATTTTAAAATACCATTACACACACACATATATACATATTCGATTCGTTTCTGCATAAAATAAACTCTATCAGTCTCCAGTACTGGCGCATGGCAACCAACTTTCAGAGAGCCTGCCGCCCATCCTAAACTAAATCCGAGGGCGAAGTGAGCGAAACCCGATGATTAGATGTCGATAACCAATTAGCCGCAACAACCAAAATTGAAATTCTGAACAGACTGCAACAGAGGGGCAATAAATACATCCGTTGTCTTGCGATAAAACCCGGGTGATAAGCTAGGACCTGTAAAAAGGAGAGAGAGAGAGCGAGGCAGGCACCTACTTCTCGGAGACCCAGAGGCCTTTGTAATTGCGGGATACTTTCACAACACCTTCCGACTTGATGATATCAGCCTGCCAGATCTGGCATGAAGATGGATGGCTGGCCGCGGACACCGACAGCAGCACAATCAGGACGACGCACAGAACTGCAAAGAAGAGAAGAAAAATAAAAGCAAAAGATCAGAATTACTCGGGAAAAACGCTACTTTAAATGAGTCGTCGATTTGATGTTTGCTTTGTAGAAACCATCTCCGCGTTTTGGAGAAGGCAGTCATTAATTATGATGTCCGTCCGTCCACCAACATTTTTTTTTCTTGCTTGCCTTCTTTTCAACCCTAATGCTCTGTTTGCTCGAAAGAATGTTGTCGCCATTTTGGCGTGGTTTGTTGATTCAGCTTCCAATTTCAGTTATCATAGCTATAAATATAAATTAGCAAATAAAATAGAGAACTCTTTGTCCATTAGTGCTGTTCGCAAAAAAATTATCTCTGGTTGAGTCTTAATTGAAACGCTCAGATTTCTGATAAAAATAGAATAACTTCAAATGTAATGAAAATATGTTTCTATTTATAGATGAGGAACCCCACAAACATTTCAATTATGTTTTAAAGTTTGATTTCTTGAACAAAAGATAATTAATGTTGCAGAAATATTTTAAGTAGCGTGCTTAAGTTTTTAAATCTTTACTAATAATAAAGATGAATGTGTGTATGTTAATGCTCTACAAGCCAGCCCTTTTGAAAATATTGGCATATATATCTTGGAGGATAGTGATGGGCATCCTAGGGCAATTGCTTTAAAATTTTAATTAACTAAAAATTAAAAATTAATGAATTTTAAGGTTTTTCCCACGGTAACTTCTAAAATTATTATTGCACAAAAATAAATTTTACACAGTTTAAATTTCTTTTAAAATTATCTTTGAAATGATACCAATTTAATAATTGTGCACATTTTGATGAATTTTGGAAATTTTTTTAAGTATTTTTTTATAAAATCCCTGTTGCCTTGAAGTTCAAACGATTTTCATCGCTTCATAAACTATCTGACCGCGTGATTTTCTTCCATTGTTGAAAGCTAAAGAAGAAGGATTTTGTTCAATATCTGCATAGTCTATGAGACAAATTAAAAAGTGAAGTTACAGTATTGCGAAACTGAGAAGATCGATGTGACAAATACTTACGTCTTAAACAGCGGATTGATATTATGAGATTGTCCCTATTAAAAAGTTCATGTGCACAATAAATAAAATTTAAGTAAGGCAATTAAATAAAATCTTGCTAATGTCTGACAATTTGATGGAATCGTGGATATGAAATTATATCTAAGCGATTTAATTGAAAATTCGATATAACCAATTGCTGGCGAACAAACAGAAGACTCTTAATCTTAATGGGTTTTTGTAGAATTTTTTGTAAAAAACTGATGTTTGATTATTTTTTCGACAAATTATAAAGTTTTAGTAATAATTTAAGTAAAATTTTAAGTTAAAATAATTATTTTAAAATCGATTGCAAATTTTACTCAGATGAGACTAAAAAGAAAATAAAAATATAATTTAAATAAAAAAAATACTTAATATACTACGTTTTTAAAGTGGATTAAAAAGTCTAAAATAATTTCTCTTGGTACATACAAATTCATAACCCCATATAAAATTTGTGGTTGTCAATTTTTTATATTCAGTAAAGTCCAATTTCCATAAATCCTCACCTTTTTTTGCTTCACCTACAATTGCAAACACACACACACACACACACACACACACACACACACACACACACACACACACACACACACACACACAGCAATTTTTGCAATTTTTAGAAAAAATTCTTTTTACTTTTTTCTGTTTATTTTTATATAGACCAGGAAAAAAATACTACAAAAGATTAAATAACAAATATAAAAAATTAATAAGACTTAACGAATAACAATAATATGAATAAATGAAAATGAAGCAAATCATTCCTATTTTCAAATTTAAAAGGAAAATATTTAAAATAAGAAATTCAATGAAAGGAAATATTAAAGGTAGGTCAGATATGAAACATATAAGCTAAATTAAGGAATATTGATGGATATAAAAAAAATTTGGGAGGTTTGTACAGTGATTATTACCTTTTTCCTTTTCTGGAACTTTAGAATATTAGCATACTATACCTTACCTAAGAAATATACATAAATTCGATGATGGCTGCGCAACTGTGTTTTATGATCTTGTACTTTAGGATGACAGATGATTGTAGATTCTTGTTATGAACATATAAAATGCCTTTGTGGTATCTATCAAAAGTATATTGCATCGCATGTTTCGTACATGTAAACTATTATATATCAAGAAAATTAATTGTCTCTTTTTTCAGTGAAAGTTCTGTTGCCAAAAGAAAAAAAAAACCCGAACAAACATCATTTGATATGCTATTTATTATAAACTAACCGCCTTTGGCGACAAGTTGGTTCGTCGAGATTAATGGCTGCTAAAAATTGCAATTAAATATCCTGCGCAATTTAGTTTTAATGGCTTCCGCACACACATACTTTTAAATAAATTTTGGCAGACATGTAGCGCTTATTACTTTAGAAACTTTACACGGTTATGATCAATGTGCTATGAGTTCCTTTAATTTTCCGCCTTTATCTTTATATACAATTATATCACAGAATAGAGCAGCATTATTTAAAAATAGACGCACTTTAAAAAATTTTCAGCATTACTTAATACTGAAGTTAAACTTTAATTGTAAATGCAGCACAACAATTTTTTTTTAAAATTATCTTATGTATCAAAAAGGGGAGAATAAATCGAATCTTCGTTCTTTATTATAAACAATGGAAAAAAAAAAGTCGGTATGAAATGTTAGTTGTCACAAGGAAAACTTTTGAATCGGGCTTCAATACTGAAAACTACTGCTGTAAAACGTATTTAAAATAATTTTAAATTAATAAAAAATAGAAAATAGCTATGGTGCCGGAAACTGTTAAAATTATAAGCGCAATTTTTTAAATTTTAGGTTAACGTAAAAATCACTTTTGTGTTGTAATATTTTCAGAAAATATCGCAGCAAAATATCTTTTTTAAAATTTTGATTAGTTTTTTAATTAATTAAAATTTTAAAAAAATCAGTGATAATGCATATTTCTCCTCTCTTGAGTAAGCATATGCCGAATTCGCTAATTTAGCTCTATGTCTCTGATCTATAGAGCACCAAATAAACCCACAACACACTCACACGCAAACCCACTCACTCGTTAATAGAGATATATCTACCAATAATAAAAGAGAAATGAGCGTGTTGATTTTCTGGAGGACAGAAAATTCGACTTAGAGCTACCAATTAAGCATTGAAATAATTTGAGGGATGGAAGTGTGCATTTCAGATCACGTTTTTTGAAATTTAAAATAGAATTTTATTTAGTTAAATATTAAGACGAATTTTGAAGCGTTAGACTTCTGAAAATATTGCAACTCAAAAATGTTTTTTACATCACCTTAAAATTAAAAAAATCTATTTTTTTTTTCAATGATGTTAGTTTTCTACCATGCAATTTTTTCATTTTTTTAACCATTTTTTTAGAAAATATTTTAAGCATATTTTGCATTATGTTTCGTTGTTGAAATAAAACTCAATTTGATTTCGTTATTGCTATTAATATTTCATCCTGGATTTTCCTCCATTGTTGTAGGTGATATATCAACGGTTTATTTTTTCATAGAGAGTAAAGTTCTATTTTAAGTAATATACTTAATTTACTTTTCGAAGTTTGTTGTATTAGCAATTAAGATTTCACTTAGCAAGTAAGTGAAATCTTAATTGTGTTCTTTTTTTTGCATCAAAATTGTGTGATTAATTTCTTAATTGTGTGCTTAATTTTGTGCTTTTATTTCTTTACATTGCTGCTCTCTTATATAATATAATTGATGCATAAAAATGTGTTATTATTCTAATTTCTTAAAAAAATTTTTATTGTGGCGTAATAATTTTTTATAATCAGAGAAATTTGTGAAATATTTTGAAAAATATTCTGTAATACACATAAAGTTTAGTTGCTGAACGATTCTATTTTTTAAAATTTTATATTTGATATAAAAATGTTTTGGTTTATGAAGTAACTTTTTTTTATTAGTTGAGATTCAAGCACTTACGTTTTACAAAATGAAGTTCGTATTTTAAGTGAGATGACAAAACATTAGAGTGATGCATTGCACAATGAATGGTGTAAAACTTTTAAAATAGAACATATTACATATCTATTAAATTTTAATTTAGTAATACTTTGCTAAGGGAGCTATTAAGAATAAGCTACGTAATATATTTTATTGAAAACATTAAAAATGGCAAGCCAGCAGGTCGTCAAAGACAACTTATAATAATTTAGTTTAGTTTAGTTATATTAAGGTCCCGTTTGAAGCAACACTTACGCTATTTTGGGACGGACCTCGTAATTTTGAACCGCGGTCAGATGACGAGGAGGACACCTGAGCTGGCACCCCCTCTCCACACCACACCACACCAGCGGGAGGACGTTTGGTTAGGGCGGATTTAACGGGCAACGGACCCCCTTACACGACGGTTCTTCGGTGGAATCGGGTCTCGAACCTGAAACCCTCCGGTTCCGAAGCCGAGACCTCACCACCAGGCCACCGCGGGCCGACTTAAAATAAACTTTAAGTCAAGTTAATCGGTTTTCAAAATTGACTTTTACGAAATATATTTATATCATGATGCATTTAAAGTAAAATGAATATTCTATAATAAATCTTTTTCCGACTTTATAAAAGACATTTTTGAATGAAATTTAGAAACCCTTATTTGAGAATTCTTCAGTGTTTTCTGAGACAATCTTCTTTTTTGGCATCTGTTAGGTTAATTTACAATCTTCATACTGCTATTGTATTAACATCATAATGGTTTTATGAAAACGCTATTTTTTCCGCTGCTAGTGTCCTCTAATACCATCTGTCCTTGTATTACTTCATACAATTTTAAAAGCTGTTTAATGCAATATTTCCACGCTAATGCTTTTGAAAAGAATTTGTCTTTAGAATGTCTTTTCTGTAATATTATAGCTAAAGAAAAATTTATATGAAATTTATAAACTCAAATACAATCTTGATCATTGAATTAAATCAATTGAATAAGATTTATTCTATTGAAAAAAAATTGAATCAGGAATTTAAGTTCCCTTTTCGTGGCAGAGTAGCGGTTCCATAAACAGAGGGTCAGAGGTTCGAAACCAATTTTACGGAATATCCGCCATGTATACGGGCCTGGTGCACGCTACATCTATCTAGAATTGAATATCTTCCAATTAATGAGCTTTGACAGTTTGAAAAGGCACAGATGTCATACTTGTCATCTGTTCAAAACTGGGAACTCCATCTGAAAATAGCTCTAGCCTTGTTGCTTTAAAATGGTGCAAAACTAACTAGTATTCATTGTATCCTTTTCGGTAAGAAAGGGTTCGTATTCCCATTTGCAAGATGACAAATTTCAATTGCTTCCGAACAAACAAACAAAAATAAAATGAAATAAAAATAAAATATTCAGCAATAAATAGAAACAACTTTTGTTAACAATTGTTTAAGAAAAAAATGTTTTCCACACTTTTTAAGTCGGTATGAATTTTATAATGTTTGATAGTCCCTATTGGATGATCAAATATAAGAAGGCATTTCAAAGGTCTCCCACGACCATGATATGATTTTGCACAATCCGGATATCGTTGCTAACTACAGTTTAAGAAGCTTTCTTCCAAAAGAGGGAAGCTCAAGATGAGAAATGAAATTAAAACGTGAAATGATTCAAATTAATCTCGATCGGTGCTTCATATTAAAATACATATATGACTCATAAAATTTTTATAAGAATGAGAGGAAAAGACAATTGAATTCTCAAAGTAAACGAATTTTAAGTTAACAATAATCGGATTTGCCTACCCAACATTTGTTTCATTTAAATAAAAATGTATGGGATTGGGTAAATCTTGTTGCATCTATCGACAACAACAACAATAACAACAAAATTTTTCAATCGGAGGGTGACATTTTGTTAAAAACTCAGTTACGGAACTTACGATTGATAAATTTGATTTCCTGTTCCATGGTCATATTGTTAATAATAATCTGACTTCCCCTCTCCTACATTTGTTCCCTTTAAATAAACGAAGGATTTCTTAAATTTTGTCTATCTACGACAGTAGCTACAGTAAAATGTTCAGTCGAAGAGTAGAATTTGGTAGAAACTCAGTTATGGAACTTATGGTTCGTAAATTTGATACCTGATTCCACCAAAGGACTACCGTATCTGGAAACGGTACATCTGAGATATTTTGTGAATAAAATATTTTCTCTTAAGTCTTTCGGTTTAGGCATCTCTCTCGACGTATAACAACAGTTCAGAATTATGTTTTCACTAGGCAGTACCTAGGTGCTCAAAGAATTTTTTCAATCAACAGAAAATGTCCAATTTTCACTGTATTGCCAATGGTGCATGCGCTAAACTGAGAAGGAAAAGAACTTCACCATATCTACTGTTGTTGGGTGTTGGCGCTCTATGGAGCAGATAATTTGACCTACAGCTACCAAATTTGGTACAAATACATTTTGAGGGGATGGGAAAATGTACCTGGAGCATAATTTAAAAAATTTTAAATTGGAATTAAAATTAAGCTAGATTTTGGTGTTTCTCTGAGATTACTTCCGAAAAAAAAGTCGCACACAAATAACTTTTGTATTGCTTTAAAATTTTCAAAACATTATCTCTTTAATAATACCATTTTATTCACATATTTATTTCAATTCTTTTTTTTCTTTTGTATGAGGGAGAATTATAGACATTAAAACTGTGTATAAAAGATTCAATAGAAATTAAATGCAACAAATATGGGTGAAATTGTTGGTTAGAGGGAAAGTTAGCTTGTAGTATATAAATTCATGGAAATCAATAAACTTTGCACCGCCTACAACTAGCCACTTCTGGCGATCAATTGGTTTGCTTGATTTTTCTAAAATTAATCCAAGCGAATTGGATTAATTCTTCTAAAAATTTCAATTAAATATGTTGTGTAACTAGATTTTGATGCTAAATCAATAAAATATTTTTTAATTTCGAATTTTAATATAAATGTAATTTATATTTTCGTAAAATCCTTATACTGTTCTGTTATTGGGCTTTAGATTTCTCCAATCTTCTATATCTTTTTATGTCCACTTAGATAAGAGGAAAGTGCTGCAATATTTAAAAATAGGTTCTCTTAAAAATGTTTTTACCAGTGCTTGGTTCTCAAGCTAAATCTTAATTGTAATTATAACAAAATTTCAAAAAATATATTAAAAGCTTAATTTAAATAGAAATGTGTAAAAAATATTAAATTCAAATTCTTATCATCAACAATAGAAAAAAAAAACAGAATGAAATATCAGTAACAATAAATCTAAAGATCTAATTTCTAAAGATCTAAATTTCACTTTAACAATGAAATATATTATTATAAAATGCGCTTAAGATATTTCTTAAAAACGGATTAAAAATAAGAAAACAATTATAGAGCAAAAAATTGATATAGTTTAAAAGTGATTAAAAAAAAATTAAGATGATGTAAAAATAATTTTTGCTCTGCAATATTTTCAGAGATTAACCCGAAATAAGGACAAAATTTCAATCAATTTTAATTAATTAAAATTCTAGTTATAATTTTTAAAAAAATTAAGGATTAATTAAAAGATTAAAAATTCGAAGTATTTCCCTCTCCCTTTACATACTTGCTAAATTTGGTAATTAGGTCTAAACGTTTGGTCTATAGAATTCCAATTTATACACAATAACCTACACACACATACATCTTTATTACTGGTACAGATAGAAATAAGCCTAGTTAGTATTAATAATGTATTTTGGATTAATATATTATAAATATTATAATCGACTAAACACCTTTACTGGTTACTATTAATAATAATTGATTAATCACCACGTATGTGCTGCTTTGGCTCCTGCTGTTTTATGAAATTGTGAAAATCCTATAGAAGAGATTGCGCAATAGATTTTCTCAAAATTGCAAATTTTAAGTTGTATTCCTTAAAAAAATTAATATAGCATTCTTTCAAAATTAATAATTCTGTTATAAGTTGTCTATTACATAACGGACTAGATTCCATTTTACATTGCAAAACACTGCAATTTTAGTTTGCTACAGTGAGTCTGTAATCGAAAAAAATGAATCTCTTTTTCAATTACAAATTGGCATTATTTCATCTTTCTTACAATAAAACACTATTCCCAAAATAAATTAAACATTTTTAATTTAAGCATTAATTAAATTTGAATGCCATAAATAAAATTTTTCATGTGAAGTATTATTATAAAATCCTCTACTTTTAGGGTGCTTTAAATAATATGTATTTTTGAATAATAAATGTTTCTTCGAGTTATTATTTTCAGAAGTCACGCATCTCCTCCTAAGGAGCTTTATTTCCCTCGCGCGGACCATGAGAGAATGAGCAGATTATTAAATTAAGCTACTTCTTTAAATGAAAAGCTTGTAAAGGGATTAAACGGTCACGGTTAATCCTTTTATACAACATTCTAATATTTAAGTAAATAAACGTGATAAAATTCAGACACTATTCAATCCGTAACTTGCAGAGTTATAAAGTATTGAGTTTGCATAAACACTCTAAAAGAACTTCCCAAACAGCCAATTGAATCTTAGGAGATTTATATACTAGCGGCAGATTAGGATAAAGTATAACTTAAATAATTCGAACATTTTTAATTCGAATTTCTTTTATAAATTTTTTGTTAAAATAATTTTTAAATATCATCTATTATTTAAATTTATTTTGTTTAATTTGAAGTCAAAATAAAATAAATTTAATTTCTCTAATTCGTTGCGTTTTATATTTAGATTTTTTTATTTCATGTTTGAATGTACAGACCGACTGACATTTAACCGTTTGTCGGATTCGGTTGGAAATTTAAGATGGATTCGCTCTTTAAGTGGTAGAATTTTGTACGGAATTTTATTTATCAATTTTTTTTTTTTGAAATTATCATGCTCAATTGCATATGAACAGAAAGATAGATCGAATGAATTTCGTTCAAAATTTGATAAAAAACGACAATTTTGGTGTAAAATCCTTGAAACAAAGCCGTCTATCTTGAAGTGTTTATGTGCTATCGGGTTCACTGATGGAGTAACATATATGATTCTAAAATGGGTTTTTGGGCGCAGGATATCTAAAATGCAAAATCATCTTCAAAATTTCTTTTTTGAATTTTTTTGACGATTATATACTTTGTCTTGGTATAATTCGTATTTGAGAAAATAAAAAGGATCGTGAGTGGCAAAAATTTAGAATTTTTTTTCCCCATTTACGATTTATACATCATAGATTTCTTTTTTCAAAAATTCCTAATTTAATGAAGACCACTTTCCGACAAAAGAGCATAATGATGTTTAAACAATATTATAGACTTTGAAAAAATTAAAACTTTTGAAGTGAGTCTAACATAAGTTTAAATAAAATAGTAATAAACTAATAAAATCTGATAAAATGGTAATAAATCAATAAGATCTGACTCCTTTAAACACAATTTTGTTCAGTTTAAATACTTGGAAAAATTCAGTTTATTATTATGTAAAACTGATCAAAAGTTAACTATCCATTAAATTAACTATTCAGCGCCTAAAGTTAATTCCTTTAGTTATTCTACTTCTCGATATTAACTCTTCAGGTTCAAACATTCTATCCGTACAGATTATAGCATTCGAATTGCAGGAACAAAACATAAATAATTAAATAAATTTCCTATCGATAATCTTTTAAAAATCGCACCTGTTTTACAAAAAGAAATCATTTCAAAAATATAATATTTAAGATAAATCTATTTTCTTAAAACGTACAGCTACCCTTTTATTTACAACACATACAAATGTTGATTGTTTGTGCAAAAACTGCTTATTTAATTTTTGAAACAAAAAAATATACAAATCTTATTATAATAAAAATACTCTTTTCGTAACATATTCATTACATAAAGCTATTTTTTTTTCATTGAAATATAGTGAAACCCATATATCAGATTTCCATTTTCAAAAAAAATCTCTTTATGTCAACATTTTTTTTTAAGAATATTAGATTTTCAAAGGAAAAACAATTTCTATGTATTGAATAAAATTTCTCTAAATTGAAAAAAATATATTTGAATGAAAATTATGTTTATTGCAGTCAAAAAAGACCACTGATTTTATTTATGAGAAGGAATATAAATTACATATGAAAAAAAATGTTTCATCGATTCTTACTCTTAAAAAAATCTACAAAAGAAATATTAATTTGTCGGTCTTATATAAAGACATTAATCATAATATGAGAATATCCCCTACGATAAAAAATTACCTCGCTAAAGCTATTTCCCATTAAAAATTTCTGATGGGAAAAATTATAATAAAGTAGAAAATAAAGAGTAACTGGATATTGAGAAAGTAAAAGAAGGATAGAAATAACTAATTTCATTATGACAAATGGTGGTTTTGAAATGGGGTAATTTTTGCATACAAGCGAGAACATAATTACTATTGATTACCCTACTGTTCAAAACATTTTGGAAGACTATTTTGATCAAGAGGATTCAAAGTCATAATTAATTGACAAAATATCTATAAAAAAAGTAATTGATATGTTCCAGACATAGCTTAAATTTTATTTTTAACGTTTCTGAAGAAAATTTTGCCTCACTGAATAAAAAGGAGCTTAATTTAAAAAAAATCTTCAAAATAAAACTTCAGATAATAAAAATCATCAAATATCAACAATTAAAATATCTAAATTATGAAATATATAAAAAATTAGGAAAATAAAAAAATATATAAAAATACATATAAAATATAAAAAAATCAGAAAAATATCTTTTTGTGGAAACGATTTTGCCCAAAAAGATATTTTTCTGTTTGAATGAATACAAATTTAACTATGTTTTTTTTTTTTAAATACGAACATACATTTTTAGTGCATTTTAAGCAAGTTTGCAAAATACATAGACATTCTTTAAAAATAAATTTTTTTGATAGTTTGGTTTTTTGTCTTTCTAAGCCTAAAATATTAAATATAAATGTTTATTTTTTTAGTGCAAAAATAATGAAAATTTGCAATACGTATTTTTGTATACTGAAGATCCTTTACATAAAAAATTTCTATCGATTACTTTTTTTCCTAGAATCTTCTGTCTGATATACAATGGTTCATCAATATATTATTTAAAAATAATCTATAACAGCATTATCGAGGATTAATTAAATTAAATCTATTAAAGTCAGATATTCAGATTTTTAAAAAATAAGCATACTCGAGATAATATATGCATGAATCTTTATTTGTGTGTTCTATTTTCTTTGTAAATTTTCTGACAACTAAAAAATTTTTTTTTCAAAAGCTGAAACACTTTTTGAATATGGAAAAGATTTGTTTAAGAAACTGTTTTTCCCATTGAAAATGATTTTCATACGGAATATTTAAGGTAAGAAAGAAAAAAATATTTAGAAAAATAAAATTTATTATCAGATAAAATTTAAATTTGAATAATTTTGCAGATGAAAAAATATTTATGTAGAGCAAGACTCATTTAAGAAGTAAGTGAAAAAAATTAATTAATTGACAGCAAAAGGGTAAACATAAAAATTACAGTTGGCAAAACTAATTTTACTTTTCTTAACATATTTCTTGGTAACTTGTTTTTTTTTAAATTTTTTTTTTTACTTTATTCGTCTTGTCTGTAATGTAAATCAAACACGCAGATGTGGGAAAAAAAGAATGCTGGAGAAAGGAAGAGTAATTTCATTTAATTAACATGAAATTTTATCAAAAAAGTTTTTACTTTATCGGTAGAAAAGCTTGTAATAGATTTTGAACATGACAGAAACACTAAATTCTTTTTCCTTCTGTCAAAAAGCTTTTTTCAAAATATTTTTCATTCTCTCATAGAATGAAAGCTTTCATTGAATTTACCATTTCTTGTTTTAATCGTATGAAAAAATAATAAACTGATAGTTTTTTTATGAGGGTATATACTATCCTTTCTAAATAAAAAAAAACAACAAATGAATGACTTTTGTATTTAATGAAAAATATTTTTGGAAAGCTAAATATTTAAATGAAATTGACTTAATTAAATTCCATTCGTGATATAATAATCTGTTTTAAAAAAGAAAAGAACAATAAAAACAATAAGCAAACGATTGTCCTCAAAATTTAATTTCGTTTCTTTCGCCATATTTTCTCACACAGCGTTTTAACTTTTTGCGTATATAAATTTGGTCTTAATTCTTTTAAACTGTCTCAAACATAAAGGATATAAATTGATCTCCTGATTTGAGGAAAAATAATCTAAAAAGTTGATCAGCTTACCTTTTGTTTTGCAGCCCGGCGGTTTCATTTCCCCTTTTTCTTGTCGTTCTGACTGCTTTTGACATCGGCGTCTTTTGGAACTTGAGAGGTCCCGAATCGAGGCCCCGCCTCTCCCATCCAACTATCGTTTGCTCTTCATCCGTTGGCTGGATGACTTCTTGATCGACGTCCATCCCTGGCAATCGGAAGCGAGTGCGAAAACTATTGATCTTCGAAACAAATGGAACCATCCGAAAGAATTCCGGTTCCACAAGGAGAAGATTCGTGCTCGGGAATCCATTCATTTCTGATGCAATTTTTTTGCCACTGGATGATTTGTTTGGAAAGAAAACTTCATAATTTTTTGAAACTCGTTTTTCCATTTTAATACGAAAACCTAAATCTAACAAAATAACAATAACCTTAAAACTAGAAAATAAGTAAAAAAAAATTGACATTGATTGAGGATTAATAATGTTAAAGTTAATAAAATATTTGTGTCCAAAATTTTCGTTAGTAAGCTATTAAGCAAAATCAAGTATTTGCTTAACAACTTGTTATCATGTGCTTAACAAGTTTGCCTGTGGCGTAAGAAGTAAATACAAATTAATTGCCATATGTGCATTACTTATTTCCAGATGTCAATGTCATGGAGGAATCTATTTTATTTGAAATAAAAAAAGAAAAAGGAATTCTATACAATAACCAACTCCAAATTGATTTTCTTGTTTATTTTCACAGTACGATGAATGCATTTATTGCACATTGTATCTTCATGATGTTTTGTGTTTATTTTCCTCATGTAGTGAAAAGAACCATCATGCATTTTGAATCACTTTCCGTTGACAGATTAGGCCCAAAAACTAGATTCAGATTTTGAATTCTCTGGTCAAATGTCATCTATCTAGCTCGTTGTATTTTTGAATTATTTTGTTTATATGCAATCGGGCAGACTAACAAATTTCTTTTTAATGAATTTTGTCCAAAATTGATGTAGATCTAGAATTTTGTCATTAAGATCACTTATTAAATACAGCTTAGTTCTGTTTATGTGTTAAATTACAGATTTGATGTAATTTGGGGGGGGGGTCAAGACTATATACTCATTTTCTTCATTTAAATCGGTGGCTTTTAGAGTCATCAAGTGGATTTATAAGAGAATAAGCAAGCATCAGATAATCATCTAGATGATTATTTGAGGTAAAATTTACACAAATCTATAATTCCATTTAAAAAATAGCACAGCAAATTTCAAGCATTTAGCTTCTTTGCAGTTTTGAATTATAGTATTCACTTACACTCGCGGAAGATAGAGATACATCTATTTCTGACCCACAACTGTAATTTAGGCTCAAAGACCAATTATGATATTACTGTAATTAATTCTGAATCGTATAAGAGTTGCATCCACAAACAGATGTAATTCCGGGAAAAGTTTTTCTTTCTTTCTTTTTCTTTCCCCACGGATTCGGCGAAGTGTGGAATTTAGAGTAATCAAAGTTTTATTCTTTATATTCTTGGTATTTCAGAAAATAAAAATTCTAATTATATATTTTTCACACCATTAATATCAGAAATTCATTCCTCTCAGTAGTCTGTTGTACAACAGATCGCGCAGAGCGTCTTCTCAGTGTACATCCCGGTTCGGGCATGGTTGTTCTGTGTTCTATCTGTGAGGTGTATGAATGTGCCCCTCTGTAAAAAGGGGTTGTGCAAGCGAATGTGATGCATGAAGCAGCTAAGTTGTACTCTTGGCTTTAGTTGGCGCTACTGAAAAATCAAGAGACGCTCACTCGGCTTAAATCGCTGACAGATAACTGTCAACGGGCTTGTAAAGTGCCATAAGTTACAACACAACAACAGATCGCATTTAGCTTGGTTTTGAACCGCTATGAATGAAGACTAATGTGCAATTTATAACTGCAAATCTGAACTTAATAAAGAAATTGATTTCCAATTTCGAAGTATATATTTACATATATCCGAAATCGATCGAATGATTGATTTAGTTGACGATGTGATCAGTATGAGATTAATAGGTATATTTTCTTTACAGTACAATTCTACTAAGACGATAAAGTATAATTGAAGAGTAAATTTTGTATGTGCCTCCTTATTATTAGTGGATAATAAAGGGGTAAAATATACTAAGTGAAATAGATATGCTTATGTCGATTAACCCTTTAATTAAAACTTTATAATTAACCATATACAATGTGCATATAAATTATAGTTACATAATGTATACATATTTATCTATCAATGTAATTTTTTGCATTGTAAAATTTTATTATTTTTAACTACTTTAATTAAAATTTTATTTTATCTGTGATTTCTGAATTACGTGGGGTTTTGATTTTCTAACTTTTCTCAATGTAATTTCTGTAACTTATAAGCATTCAACTTTTAGCTGCATAACCATGAACATAACGAAACTTAAATACTTGTTCAGCTAAATTTCAGAAACGTTTTCGTTTGAAACTATATAAATTCTGAACGTTTCCCCCATATTCTTCTGTTTTCTTGCTTTCAACTTTGCTTTACAGATTGTGTCGATCTAAAACTGACATGTATTTGACAAGAAATATTTAAAAGATACTAAAAAATGAATGAATTTATTGCTTAATCATGAAGAAGGATAAAAATATCATTTAAAATAATCTCTTGCTAATTTATCAAAAGTTATTTAATGCATTTTGCTGACACATTGTCGATCAGATAATACAACTACAGATCTAACAGAATGCAACTGGAATGTTCGATAAATTATAATACTCAATGCTTCTATCAAATCCCTGTGGTGCTAATTCTTTAATCCTAATCACTTCATTCTTTTTATATTGTTCTGCTGGAAACCTTTTGTAAAGTTCATCAGTAGAGCCACCTGACTCCTTATTTAGGCCGCAGTGACCTGACGGTAAGATCTCGTTTTCGGGACCGGATGGTTTCGAATTTGAAAGTCGATTCCTCTGCAAAACCGTCGTATAAGGGGTGTAGCGTTCGTTAAGTCCGTCGGGGCCAAATGGTCTCCCACTGGTGTGGAATTTTGAAGAGGGGGATCCAGCTCAGCAATCATTCTCGTTATCTGACTGAGGTTCAAAAATTTCGAGATCCGTCCTAAAATAGTTCTAGCATTGCTTTAAAGCGGGACTTGAATGTAACTGAATTAAGCTGAATCTTCACTTAATGACATCCCCTTTTCTTCATCTCTCATATTAATTAGAAAAAGAAGATTTTTGTTTTGTTTTTTGAACTTTCTTGTACACTATGTACAAAAAGATAGAAAATGTTGCAACCGTTAAAAGCTTCGAGGTCGAGATTTTGATCAATTTCTACGCTCTTCAGACCTGCATGAGTCTAAAAAACACATTTTTGGAATTTTGTCACGATAGCTCAAAAATGCTTTCAGCTAGACGGATGAAATTTAGCATTTGAAATTAATACTAAATTTCTAGACTTCTATCGAATTTAGATTGAAATCCATATTCTGGAAGTTGGTTTTTCTGGCTGTCGAATTAGAAGTGAACTCAATGAATAGGAAACTTCAAGCGCTAGATAGATTTGGTGTGGAGATTTAACATTTAAAATGTAGATTTTTATCAAATTTTGAATAAAATACGTGAAGGCGTTCTCCATGTGTTGGTCTATACTTCCAGATGCCTGGAAATGCGATAAATCAAAACCGCACCAACTGCGATAAATGCAATTTGATACCAGTTTCAGCACCTAAAGTGCAAAACTTTACACAAATTATGGAAAAACTCTGTAAAGGATTGACCACCATTTATCAGTTTGTAATTTCACTTGTACACAAACGTGAGAGTTAGAAAATGTAACGACTTGCATTTAGGCCGTCATCTTGATAGTAAAATTGTAGTTTTGTGTCCAGTTTTGATTTTAATCGGTCTGAAAAAAGGCCGTCCAAAGTGCATTTTTTTTTTTACTGTGCTATGATGTTTAGATGTGGGACTCTGAAAATAAAAATCTGAGCACTATAGCGTCCACTGCTTTGGCTTGGCCCAAAGACGACAGTGTTGTGCGAAAGGGGAGGGGGAGGACGGGAAACATCGTTATTAAAGAGTAAACGAAAATATTTCGGATATATCACTGCTACTGGTTTTTTTTTTTTTTTGTTATGATGCTTTAGCTCATAGAATCTATTTTTAGTGAAAGTAACTCTGCAGAACTTGAATTCTTCCCTTTTGAAGATCCTGAGTGCTTAAAACATGTCCTTGTCAGTGCCCTAGGGAATATATTTCATGAAAATAAAAGGTATTCTGTTTCAGTATCTTGCCATTAGTTTTATGCCTTTTATGAGATCATTGATGAAAATAGAACGGTATTTTTGCTCCATTGAATGTAAAGTGAATGCAATAGAAAAAGCTCATTTAAACTTTACTCGCTGCAAACAAATACTTCATATGTGTCTTTTTCTGATGTCAACATTGATGAACAAAATAGTTAATTTTGGGGAATATTTTGACTTAATAGGTTGCACCAAAAATTTTAAAACCATCTTTCATTAATGCTTTATTTGATTACCTATTTCCAATCTCCGGTTCATAATGAAATCATTTTGATAGAATAGGAGTCTAAAGATTTTTCTATTCAAAAAGAATAGAATAATAATTCAAAAGAATAGGATACCAAAATTCCCAAAATTTGGGAATTAACCATAAAGTGGACAATAGATTCTTTCTGATATTAATATATCCATTCATACCGCTAGATGGTCATTAAATTAGTTCCAAGAATGCGAGTAATTCATAAAAATTAGTTCATTAATTGTTCTTTCTGCATACACACAAGAAAAAAACAAGTAAAAACTTTTGTACACATTGAAATAAAATTTTTGCGTTACTTAAAGAAATAAAAAAAAAAAAAAAAAAAAAAAAAACCCTCTAAATCTTTTAGTAAAACAATCCAGTTCATTTTTGACACATGTTTTTATTCTCATTAATTCAGAACTTTCCAGGTTTGAAGAAAAGAAAGAACAAAAAGGAGTAAAAAAAAAAAAAAAAAACGTACTATGTAAATGTTTGATGGATTGTTTATGCAAATTTTATTCGATAAAATATGTTACAGAATGATCTCGAAAATTGCATTTCCAGTTTCATATATTATTCCATTCCTGGCATCGCATTTCATTAAGTTAAGGCATAATCAATATTATTTGGAAAAAAAAGCGTTGGAAGTAATAATATTTATTTCCAATATTTCTGAATTTCATTTCATTTCTTTTTTTTTCCTGAGTAGTTTGAATCTTGAGTACAAATTTTATGTAGGAAATGTAGATTTCTTCTATATTTTTATCGAAATTCTCTCTATATATTGTATATATAGAGAGAATATATATGAGCCGCTCGGAAGCCAATGCGGTTAAGTCCAAAACACAAAAATTAAGAAAATTAATGTTTTTTGATACATTAGTTTTTAAAATTCTTGGTTTATTAATTTAATTAGAAAAATGTATTAAGTATTTTTTTGAGGGGTAAACTCTGCAAAAAAAAAAATGTACAGGATATGTAAATAAAAACGTAAGTATTTATTGAAATAATGACAGCATCTTAAAAATTTTAGGACTTATACCTTTTGGCAGCTGAAAAAGATAACGAATTTATGTAAAATTTTTAACGAGCAATTTATGCATAAAACTCAAACAGTTCTAATTAGACGTAACGGTTACAGTTACTAAGAATTTCTTGTTTTTCCGTGTTACCAACAAATATCGAAAGAAGAATAATAATTTAATTTTTATTTCAAAGTTTATGTAAAAAATATTGATAAAAGGTGGACTTATTCACAATGGATTCTGAAATTATTATACAATATATTCAGAAGCTATTAAAAAAAGGGCTGTCTAACCTAGAAAAAAGTAACCAACGAGTAAATCCTTTAATAACTAAGAAGATTATTATTTCTTTCATCAAAATTTCCAAAAATCAGAAAATATCAAAAAATGCACTTAACCGCATTAGCTTCTGAGCGACTCATATAAATGAATCTATGTATAGAAATATCTATGTATCTATCTATACATATATATATTTTTAAAAGAATACTGGGAAATTCTGTTCGGATTCTTTAAAAAAAAACATGCTGTCGTGACTTAATAAATTAATATTCGAAATAAGAATTTTGGGATAAGTTTATCCAAAAATATTCAAATACAGATATATAATACAAATTCTAAGTAAAAATTTTTGCTAGATAATTTGAGAGGAAACAATTTGTTATGATTATTAGAGAATTTTAATGATTTTTTAATGAAAAAAAAAATTATTTGTTTTTTGAAATAAAAGAACCAACTGAATTTCATTTGCTAAAAATAAGAGAAAAAAAAACAATTGTAGATAAAAAATTAAATAAAAGAACCAACTTAATTTCATTCTTTAAAAAAGGGGGAAAAACAATTATGAGGGTGTAAGTAAAATAAAAATAAAAAACTTATTTAAAGAATTACCTTAAGGAATTTCGCAGAAATAACATAAATAAATATATAAAATTAGAATAAAAATATTGTTATTATAAAATATAAAAAATGTTTCATTATAAAACGTAAAAAAATAAAAAAAAATTTTTTTTCCTAACGTTGAAACATCAAAGCAAATAATTTATTGAAATAAATTATGGGGGTCTCATTTTTAACACAGCCTGAATAAAAAAAATATGAAAAAACTTTCTTTAAATTACTAATTATACTTCCATTCATTCATCGATGGAAAGGGGAAAATTACAGACTTATTACATCTATAAAGAAAGATATCTATAATTTAAAACCGATTACCGATAAAGTTGCCTAAAAATATTCTCATCTCTTGCTCAGTATTATACTCTAGATTATTAATTATATAGTTTTCTCAGAAATTGATTGGAGCAAAAAATGACGTTTATTAAAAGGTTTTCAAAAACAAAACAAGTACAAACTGTATAGAATGAATATATGTGCAGGATGTCCTCCAAAAAGGTTAACAAGCGTTTATTTCCCAAAATATTGCAACTGCACTTTATTTCAGAATGCAAAGATTCATAAAATAAGGTGGGAAATTGTACAAGTCTTGGCTTCTGTGCAAATTTGTCACAAAATGTTTTAAAAAATATATTTTTACACGGCCCCATAATATTTTATGTCAGCTAGTAAAGCATTTTTCTTTTATGTCTACACACTCTAATACTTCTAAATTTAAAATTTGTAGAGTTTTGCTTATTTTCAAATTTATAGAAGGGCCTGCCAGAAATATAGATGAAAACAGTTATTTCAAAAATTCTAATGGTTATATTTCATATGGCTATATTCAGTATTGATTATATTTAATTTCAGATAAATCATTTTTTATTACTCCATGCTCATGATTTCGTCAAAATGTCTGACATTAAAGCCATGTTATTTTTATTGTCTTAATAAATTTCATTTATTATGTACATGAACCTTTCTAATGGAGACAGTGCCATAACATTAAAAAAAGACCGTAAAACTCTATTAAAAATTTAAATATCATTACACAACTATCTTCTAAATTGCGAGTTATTGAAACTTC